>JADLZN010011636.1:2500-27500 GCA_018155175.1 Sinocyclocheilus anophthalmus
ATGTAACTCTCTTAGAACAAACAAAAAAGCATTGAAAACATACAATAACTTTATGTTATTCTTTCTTCTTTTTTTTCCCTCTGGCAGCTAATAATGTTAATTTGATAATGTGAATATGTAATGATTGTGGCATCGAATTAATAAAGCAAAAAATATATGTATATAAGAAAAAACAAACAAACAATAAAATAAACAACACGTATGAAAATAATATCATGGGTGCCCGTTATAATGTTAATATCATATCAGCTGATGCTAGTGATACAGGTGAATTTGTATTTTACTGATATAATGATTCTTATAAAGTGTCAGACTGATTAAAAGTCTTTTTTTGGCACCATAAACACAGAAGCATTTTAGTTAATATTATAACAGGTTTGTGTTATCGAATTTTACATTTAGTCTGGGACAGTGTTGCCAAGTCCTCTGTTTTCCTGCGGAATCGGGCTACTTTAACTGTTTAGCTAACGCAATTTGTGCTTGTTTTGAGCATGTTTTGGGCTTGTTTTGAGCATGTTTTGGGCTTGTTTTAAGCATGTTTTGGGCTTGTTTTGAGCATGTTTTGGGCTTGTTTTAAGCATGTTATGAGCATGTTTTGAGCATGTTTTGAGCATGTTTTGAGCATGTTTTGAGCATGTTTTGAGCATGTTTTGAGCATGTTTTGAGCATGTTTTGAGCATGTTTTGAGCATGTTTTGAGCATGTTTTGAGCATGTTTTGAGCATGTTTTGAGCATGTTTTGAGCATGTTTTGAGCATGTTTTGAGCATGTTTTGAGCATGTTTTGAGCATGTTTTGAGCATGTTTTGAGCATGTTTTGAGCATGTTTTGAGCATGTTTTGAGCATGTTTTGAGCATGTTTTGAGCATGTTTTGAGCATGTTTTGAGCATGTTTTGAGCATGTTTTGAGCATGTTTTGAGCATGTTTTGAGCATGTTTTGAGCATGTTTTGAGCATGTTTTGAGCATGTTTTGAGCATGTTTTGAGCATGTTTTGAGCATGTTTTGAGCATGTTTTGAGCATGTTTTGAGCATGTTTTGAGCATGTTTTGAGCATGTTTTGAGCATGTTTTGAGCATGTTTTGAGCATGTTTTGAGCATGTTTTGAGCATGTTTTGAGCATGTTTTGAGCATGTTTTGGGCTTGTTATGAGCATGTTTTGGGCTTGTTATGAGCATGTTTTGGGCTTGTTATGAGCATGTTTTGAGCATGTTTTGAGCATGTTTTGAGCATGTTTTGAGCATGTTTTGAGCATGTTTTGAGCATGTTTTGAGCATGTTTTGAGCATGTTTTGAGCATGTTTTGAGCATGTTTTGAGCATGTTTTGAGCATGTTTTGAGCATGTTTTGAGCATGTTTTGAGCATGTTTTGAGCATGTTTTGAGCATGTTTTGAGCATGTTTTGAGCATGTTTTGAGCATGTTTTGAGCATGTTTTGAGCATGTTTTGAGCATGTTTTGGGCTTGTTATGAGCATGTTTTGGGCTTGTTATGAGCATGTTTTGAGCATGCTTGTTTTGAGCATGTTTTGGGCTTGTTTTGAGCATGTTTTGAGCATGTTTTGAGCTTGTTTTGAGCATGTTTTGAGCATGTTTTGGGCTTGTTTTGAGCATGTTTTGGGCTTGTTTTGAGCATGTTTTGGGCTTGTTTTGAGCATGTTTTGGGCTTGTTTTGAGCATGTTTTGGGCTTGTTTTGAGCATGTTTTGGGCTTGTTTTGAGCATGTTTTGGGCTTGTTTTGAGCATGTTTTGGGCTTGTTTTGAGCATGTTTTGGGCTTGTTTTGAGCATGTTTTGGGCTTGTTTTGAGCATGTTTTGAGCATGTTTTGAGTAGCAATTAGGTGGGTTTTACTGTGAAAATCTGGCAATCCTGGTCTGGGAGCATATCGCTTACTTTCTAAACCAAGGTTTTATTGACTTGTAAGCAGTGTTGGGGAGTAACTAGGTACATGTAACAGAATTACATAATTTAATTACAAAATAAAAGTAACTGTAATCAGTTACAGTTACTAAGAAAAAAACATGTGTAATTAAGTTACAGTTACTTATGAAAATGTTAATTATTACAAAGGGGGTTACATCTGATTTTTTCAGACACACTCCCACATACAGATTTAATTGATTTTTTTCATAAATTGCAGTGACTGCTCTAAAATATGAAAAACCAATGTTTCAGAAGTTTATAACATGCTTATCCGATAGGGTTTATGTATATGCTTAATTTAAGATCGACCCTTTGTTTTTTTTTTTTGTTTCTTTAAAAAGGCATTGTTAGATTCCAGTGTTTCCTGTCTATGCAAATATTTGATTTCAAAAACAGCATCATAGCTAATAAAACATTTCTTGTTATGATTTTAAATATGTATTTAACCTCAGAATGATTTTAAAGTAAGTCTGATTTTGTGGTGGCTGTGCTTCAAAGGGGACATCAGATGCCCATTTTCCAAAAGTTGATATCATTCTTTAGGTTATTCTTGAAATGGTATCATTGGTCGTGTAAACAACCACCTTTTTACCTTGTCAAAAAACCGCTCTGTTCACAGTGATCGTTTTCAGTGCATATCTCTTTACATGCTAATGAGCTCTGCTCACCCCGCCCCTCTCTTTTGTGGAAGAGCAAACACGATTCGCAAATAATCATAAAAAATAAAAAAGTGTGTTGGCACCGATAGCCTTGTGGGCAGAGCGCTGACATATAGTGCCATTGTGCTTTGGATGTCTTGTGTTCGAATCCCGACTTGAGGACCTTCCTGATCCTGCCCCCCTCCTCTCTTTCTCCCACTTCACTTCATGTCATGGCTGATCTGTCCTATCCAATAAAGGAGGTCAAAAAATAACCTTAAGTAAATAAATAAACACCATTAAAATAAATAAAAAAGTGTGATGAGACTATTCTTCGGAGGTACAGCTGAGCGTGGACAATGGGGAACTGATCCATCCTTGGTTTGAACTTTTTAACAAAACTGTCCTTGAATTGTCTCTCCTAGGACTCAGTCTGGAGTTAAAAATATTTGAGCAAAAAGGCCAGACATAACGAATTTAGTGAAAGTGAAAGTGAGTGGTGGCAGTATGGTGACCCATACTCGGAATCTGGGCTCTGCATTTAACCCATCCAAGTGCACACACACACAACACAACACAAACACACACACACACACACACACACACACACACACACACACAAACAAAACACACAACCCCAACCAAACCCAAGTTGGGGGTTTGGTGCCTTCCTCAAGGGCACCTCAGTCATGGTATTAAAGGTGCAAGAGAGCGCTGTACATTCACTCCCCCAATAAAAATGGCTTGATAAATGAGACTGTTTAGGTTTTTGGGGGATAAATCAAAAGGAGTGCATTTTTATCATTGTAGGGTGGTTGTGTCCGCACACTGCTAAAACGCATTTATAATATAAGATATATAAGATATTTTCCATCCAACGTCTCCTTTAAAATGAAAATATTGTAATCTTAATTCAAGTGATGATTTCGAAAGTCTGACCGTTATCAGTGTTGAGCACATATCGTAAGTTTAACCCTGCCTGGTTTATACATGTTTGAAAATGATTAACAGTTGAAAACATTAGAAATTTAGAAAAGTAATCAAATGTAATCAGTTACATTAATAAAGTAATTGAAAAGTTACACTACTTATTACATTTCCAAAGTAACCTTCCCAACACTGCTTGCACCTTCACTAAACCCGAACAATACCTCACATGAACTCTAAACCTTTCATCTGAGCTGCACCGAACCTGTAGGTGAGCGACGGCCGTCACGTGACTCGCACCTGTCAATCAGGCCGAGCGCTCGCGCAGAGCTGTCACTCACGATGCCGCAGCAGTCAAAGAAAGGCAAGGTACCGCTTCAGAAGCTCTTCGATAGATTAACTCTTACATGCGTAGATTATCTTTTACTTAGATGAACTCAGTTAACTTGTATCTGTCTGTCTGTATCTTGTTCTGTCATATAAATCAATCTAAATGTTCAGTCTGAGAGATCCAGCAGAAGGGGACGCAAACAGCACGAAGATGATCAGGACTCTGAAAATGAGGTAAATACTGAGTATTAGGAAGAAAAGTGGTAAACTTTCAGATGCTTTGACTTTGTATCATCTCATGTTAGATTTTTAGAAATATACATAGTGCCCAGTTATACCAGTTTTAACATTATTCAGCCATAGGCTACTGTACAAACACTGTTTTCTACTGTAGGAATAGATTATATGCTTAATATCAATATTCAAAAATGGAAATTCATATTATTTCTTATTAGCACAGTTCTTTATATAAGATCTCATTAATTTCAGTTGATTTGCTTTTAAATACCAGTTCATTTGATTGTATTAATATTAACGAGAATCAGTTTTATAAGCATTTCCAGAGACAATTTTTCCAGAGAAAAAAGACTGAGGCTGAAATATGAACTGCAGATGATCATATTAGTATTTCTGCCATAGAACGATACAGTCTGTAATTCAGCACGACTCTGGGAATATAACACAGATCCGTGGATAAATGATCCCAGCATCCTTCCTCCAGCAGGAAGTCAGGGCTGTAACAGGAACCTGCTCTGTGTGACTCTGGTTTCAGAAGAAGAGCGTGGGCTCCAGAAAGCCTCCCAGCGCTCAGCTGCTGCGCTCCAAGCAGCCGTGTGTCCCGAGCGCGCTGAAGAAACACCGCAGACTGAGCGCCTCGTGCTTCCCCGTCAGCCTCGACCGAGAGCTGCTGCCGCTGGACACACTCACAGGTGCTGAGAGAGAGAGCCAGAGGCGTTACAACACACCCGCAGCAGATGTGTGTGTGTGTGTGTGTGTGTGAGGAGTGTGTGTGTGTGTGTGTGTGAGGAGTGTGTGCGCTCACAGGTGCTGAGAGAGAGAGCCAGAGGCGTTACAACACACCCGCAGCAGATGTGTGTGTGTGTGTGTGTGTGTGTGAGGAGTGTGTGTGTGCGCCAGCAGGTGCCCTGAGAGAGGAGAGCCAGAGGGCGTTAAAACACACCCCAAGCAGATGTGTGTGGGTCGTGTGGTGTGTGTGAGGAGTGTGTGTGTTGCGCTCACAGGTGCTGAGATAGAGAGAGACAGAGGAGTTAAAACAAAACACCCGCAGCAGTGTGTGTGTGTGGGTGTGGGTTGTGTGTGGTGTGTGTGTGTGTGTTGTGAGGAGTGCCCTGTGTGGTGCGCTCACAGGTGCTGAGAGATGTGAGCCAGAGGCATCTACAACCACACCGCAAGCAGATGTTGTGTGTGTGTGTGTGTTTGGTGTGAGGGAGTGTGTGTGTGTGCTACAGGTGCTGAGAGAGGAGCAGAGGCGTTACACACACACGCAGCAGATGTGTGTGTGTGTGGTGTGTGAGTGTGTAGTGTGAGTGTGTAGGAGGTGTGTGCGCTAACAGGTGCTGAGGAGAGTGAGCCAGAGGCATTACAAAACACCGCAGCAATGTGTGTGTGTGTGTGGGAGTGTTTGTGTGTGTGTGTGTGTGTGAGGAGTGTGTGTGTGCGCTCACAGGTGCTGAGAGAGTGAGCCAGAGGCGTTACAACACACCCGCAGCAGATGTGTATGTGTGTGTGTGAGTTGTGTGTGTGTGGAGAGTGAGTGTGGCGCTCACAGGGGCTGAGAGAGAGAGCCAGAGAGGCGTTACACACACCTGCAGCAGATGTGGTGTGTGGTGGAGTGTGTGTGGTGTGTGGAGGTGTGGGTGTGTGCTCACAGGTGCTGAGGAGAGAGAGCCAGAGGCGTACAACACACCCGTAGCAGAGGTGTGTGTGTGTGTGTGTGTGTGTGAGGAGTGTGTGCGCTCACAGGTGCTGAGAGAGAGAGCCAGAGGCGTTACAACACACCCGCAGCAGATGTGTGTGAGTGTGTGTGAGGAGTGTGTGAGGAGTGTGTGCCGACAAAGGTGTGACGAGAGTGAGCCGAGCGGTTACACACACCCGCGCAGATGTGTGGGGTGTGTGTGTGTGTGTGTGAGGAGTTGTGTGCGCTCACAGGGGCTGAGAGAGAGAGCAGAGGCGTTACCAAACACACCCCGAGCAGAGTGTGTGTGTGTGTGTGTGTGTGGTGAAGGAGTTCGGTGCGCTCACAGGTGCTGAGAGAGTGAGCCAGAGGCGTTACAACACACCCGCAGCAGATGTGTGTGAGTGTGTGTGAGGAGTGTGTGTGTGAGAGGAGTGTGTGTGCGCTCACAGGTGCTGAGAGAGAGAGCCAGAGGCGTTACAACACACCCGCAGCAGATGTGTGTGTGTGTGTGTGTGTGTGGCGAGAGTGTGTGTGTGTGTGAGGAGTGTGTGCGCTCACAGGTGCTGAGAGAAAGAGCCAGACGCGTTACAACACACCCGCAGCAGATGTGTGTGTGTGTGAGTGTGTGTGTGAGGAGTGTGTGCGCTCACAGGTGCTGAGAGAGAGAGCCAGAGGCGTTACAACACACCCGCAGCAGATGTGTGTGTGTGTGTGTGTGGTGTGTGTGTGAGGAGTGTTGTGTGTGTGTGTGTGTGTGTGTGAGGGTTGTGAGGAGTGGGTGCGATCACCGGTGCTGAGAGAGAGAGAGAGCCAGAGGCGTTACAACACACCCGCAGCAGATGGGTGTGTGTGTGTGTGTGAGAGGACGTGTGTGTTGTGTTGAGGAGTTGTCGTGCGCCACAGGTGCGGATGAGAGTGAGCCAGAGCGTTACAACACACCGGCAGAGATGATGTGGTGTGTGTGTGTTGGGTGTGTGAGGCGAGTGTGCGCTACATGGGTGAGAGAGAGAGCCAGGGCGTTACACACACCCGCAGCCAGATGTGTGTGGGTGTGTGTGGTGTGGGAGGCGTCGTGTGTGTGCGCTACAGGTGCTGAGAGAGAGAGCAGAGGCGTTACAAACCCACACCCGCAGCAGCTGTGGTGTGGGTGTGTGTGTGTGTGTGTGGGAGGAGTGTGGGTGTGCGCTCACAGGGTGCTGAGAGATGGAGAGCCAGAGGCGTTAAACAACAAACCGTGCAGCAGATTGTGTGGGTGTGTGAGTGTGTAGTGTGTGTGAGGAGTGTGTGTGTGTTGCTCACAGGTGCTGAGAGAGAGAGCCAGAGGCGTTACAACACACCCGCAGCAGATGTGTGTGTGTGTGTGGGTGTGTGGGTGAGGGAGTGTTTTGCGCTCACAGGTGCTGAGAGAGTGAGCCAGAGGCGTTACAACACACCCGCAGCAGATGTGTGTGTGTGTGTGTGTGTGGGGGTTGATGTGTGTGAGTTGTGGTTGTGAGGAGTGTGTGTGCTCCGGTGCTGAGGAGAGGAGCCAGAGGGCGTACACACACCGCAGCAGATGGGTGTGTGTGTGTGTGTGAGAGGAGTGTGTGCTGTGTTGTGGAGGAGAGTGTGTGCGCTCACAGGCTGAGAGAGTGAGCCAGAGGCGTACAACACACCAGCAGAAGATGTGTGTGTTTGTGTGTGTGTGTGTGTGTGAGGAGTGTGTGTGTGCGCTCACAGGTGCTGAGAGAGAGACCTAGAGGCGTTACAACACACCCGCAGCAGATGTGTGTGGGTGTGTGGTGTGTGTGTGTGAGGAGGTGTGTGTGTGTGTGTGTGTGTTGTGTGGGTGTGTGTGAGGAGTGTGTGCGGGCGCTCACAGGTGCTGAGAGAGAGAGCCAGAGGCGTTACAACACACCCGCAGCAGATGTGTGTGTGTGTGAGTGTGTGTGACAGTGTGTGTGTGAGGAGTGTGTGCGCTCACAGGTGCTGAGAGAGTGAGCCAGAGGCGTTACAACACACCCGCAGCAGATGTGTGTGAGTGTGTGTGAGGAGTGTGTGCGCTCACAGGTGCTGAGAGAGAGAGGCCAGAGGCGTTACAACACCCGCCGCAGATTGTGTGTGTGTGTGTGTGTGAGGAGTGTGTGTGTGCGCTCACAGGTGCTGAGAGAGAGACCTAGAGGCGTTACAACACACCCGCAGCAGATGTGTGTGTGTGTGTGTGTGTGTGTGTTGAGGAGTTGTGTGTGTCGTTGTGTGTGTGGGTGTGTGTGAGAAGTGTGTTGCGCTCAACAAGGTGCTTGAGAGAGAGAGCAAGTGAGGCGTTACAACAACACGCAGCAGAGTGTGTGTGTGTGGTGTGAGAGGAGTGTGTGTGTGTGTGTGAGGAGTGTGTGCGCTCACAGGTGCTGAGAGAAAGAGCCAGACGCGTTACAACACACCCGCAGCAGATGTGTGTGTGTGTGTGAGGAGGAGAGTGTGGCCACAAGGTGCTGAGAGAGAGAGACAGAGGCGTTACAACACACCCGCGCAGATGTGTGTGTGTGTGTGTGTGTGTGTGTGTTGGGAGTGTGTGGTGTGCGCTCACAGGTGCTGATGAGGAGAGCCAGAGCGTTTACAACACACCGCAGCAGATGTTGTGGTGTGGTGTGTGTGGTGGGTGAGGAGTGTGTGTGTGCGCTCCACAGGTGCTGAGAGAGATGGAGAGCCAGAGGCGTTACAACACAACGCAGCAGATGTGTGTGTGTGTGTTTGTTTGTTGGTGTGTGTGTGTGTGTGTTTGTGTGTGCGCTCACAGGTGCTGAGAGAGTGAGCCAGAGGCATTACAACACACCCGCAGCAGATGTGTGTGAGTGTGTGTGAGGAGTGTGTGTGTGCGCTCACAGGTGCTGAGAGAGAGAGCCAGAGGCGTTACAACACACCAGAAGAAGATGTGTGTGTGTGGGTGTTGTGAGTGTGTGTGTGTGAGGACGTGGTGTGGGCTCACAGGTGCTGATGGAGGTTGATGAGCAGGGCGTAAACACACACGCAGAGCGGTGTGATGGTGTGTGTGTGTGTGTGTGATGGTGTGCGTGTTGTGTGTGTGAGGAGTGTGTGTGTGTGAGGAGTGTGTGTGTGTGTGTGTGTGAGTGTGGTGTGTGTGTGTGTGTGGGTGGGAGTGTGTCGCTCACAGTGCGAGAGAAGAGCCAGAGGCGTTTAAAAACACAGCAGAGCAAGATGGTGGTGTTGAGGAAGTGGTGTGTGTGTGTGTCTGTGTGTGTGCGGAGTGTGTGTGGTGTGTGGTGTGTGAGGAGTGTTTGCGCTCACAGGTGTTGTTGAGAGAGAGAGACAGAGGCGTTACAACAAACCCGAAGCAATGTGTGTGTGTGTGTGAGGAGGGGGTGTGTGTGTGAGTGATGTGTGAGTGTGTGTGTGTGTGTGAGGAGTGTGTGTGAGAGGAGTGTGTGTGTGTGTGTGTGTTTGTGTGAGAGAGAGAGAGAGAGTGTGTTGTGTTGTGTGTGTGTGAGAGTGGGTGTGAGGGTGTGGGGGGTGTGGGTGTGAGAGTGGTGTGTGTGGTGTGTTGTGGGAGAGGGTGTGTGTGAGGAGTGTGTGTGTTGTGTGTGTTTGTTGTGAGGAAGTGTGTGTGTGTGTGTGTGTGTGCTGCTGGGGGAGTGGGTGTGTGTGGTGTGGTCAGTTAGATTTGTAATGTGTTTAAAGGGTCATGAAACCCTGTTTCAGCACTGGTTAGTTCTCACTACAGTTTTTAAAAATGCTATAAAAGTGGGCGTGGTGTGGAGCGGAGGGGGAAGAGGGGAGAAAGACAACACACACAGCTTCGCGTTCAAAGCGTTTCATTTCACTCCCATCGAGTTAAAAAAACAAATAAATGCACAGCCGTTTCCACTCTGCATCGAAAACACATATGTGAACGCGCTGTTGCACCTCTGAGAACATTTAAGGCTTATTCTGTGGCGTTTATATAAGCCTTTTGATGGGTTGTGTCACGGAGCTGTAAAAACGGTTATGCTCGCCAAGTGAACGAATCGCGTTTGTGCTGAACTCTTAACAAACACTCTTCTTCCATCCATGAAGGTTTCTCTCAGTTATTGTGTGTGATGTCATCTCACAGACTGAAGCGACTGTCACAGCAAATCAACACATGCTGTTGTGAATAATTAAGCGAAGCTCTTCTCATAGGATAAGAACATGCAGTCTCATGAATAATTTTATAGACATAGACCATTGTCTCGACTGTACTATAGTCATTGCCACATCACAAATGTACATCACAGTATCTGTGTCTCATTTAGAAGGCTGCGTCCTCCGGAGGTCGTATTCGAAGGCTGCATACGTCATCGAGGCTCTCATTTCAGAAAAGCAAGTAGGAACCTCCGAATGCGACCTTCTTTCACAGGAATTCGGAGGATGCATGAGGTGTATCCTACAGAGGAAGCGACCTCCGGAGGGCACAGCCTTCTAAATGAGACACAGCTACGATTATGGGATGCTAACATTGTCTTCTATGATGTGCAACACAAACAACCTCTGCGAAAATTCAGGAGAAAAGTAGTCTGGGGTTCATGACCCTTTTAATGAAGTCTCTTCTGCTCATCAGGGCTGCATTTATTTGATCAGAAACACCGACAAAAAACAGTAATATAGTGTAATATATTATTGCAATTTAAAATAACGGTTTCTATGTGAATATCTGTTAAACTGCAATTTATTTCTGTGATGCGCAGCTGTATTCCTCCAGTCTTCAGTGTCACATGATCTTCAGAAATCAGTATAATTTCTGAGTAATTTTCTTTTTTTCTTTCTTTTCTGAAGTCTGGAGTAATGATGCTGAAAATACAGTTTGTCATCACAGGAATAAATTATATTTAAATATATATTAAAATAGAAAATCATTATTTTAAATGGTAATAATATTTCACAATATTACTGTTTTTTCTGTATTTCTGATCAAATAAATGCAGCCCTGATGAGCAGAAGAGACTTCTTTAAAACACATTAAAAGTCTCACTGATCCCAGCTCATTGCTGATCTCGACTGCATCAGATTAGTTCATCCTAATCAGCAGTCCAGGCCTTATATTAAGAATTGATGCTCCACGTGGATTCTGGTCTTTCTCTTAATGAGCAGGATGCAGCGTGATGCATAATTTAGATCTCAGCGGATGCTGGTGATTGTTGACCCTGCATCTCAATGACACGCTGTCTTCCAGATCATCTACAACACGCTGAGTTTGTGTGTCACGCTTCTGTCAAAGCCATGCTTTTCTGACACTAGAAACATGCTCTCATAGTCAGCTTTAGTGCTTTATACAATACAGATAATAAACAGGAAAATAACAGAATAAATGATGGAAACGCAACCCTACAGAAGACAGTCATCATCCAGCTTCATTCAGATCAAGTTTTGTTCTCATCTGATGCTGTCAGTCAGTGCAGTCATATCGATAAATTACTGAAAGTTAGGACCCAAACTAAGCAAGCCAAAAATATGAGAATAGACGCTCTAATATCATGCAGAGGGTGTGTTATTTCTTATTTGACAGCATCCTATTTCAAATCACATTTCATTTGGACTGTACTTGTGTACAGTGATGGCTTGTTGACTTGCATCCATAAATGTTTACACTTTGAATGTAGAGCAAGTGTTGCTTTGGATTGTGTGTATTTGCTTATGTTTATGTTATAAATCATTCATACAGCAGATGTCACAGGAGATCCTGTTATACAGTAAATGCAGAAACATCCTTCTGTTTAATAATGACTCTGTTGTCTTCTGTAGAGCGAATTTGAATCTTCAAAGCAGAATTTGCAACATTAATAACACTGTTATTTTCATGTTTATCACTCTGAGCAATCTGTGTTGTATAAAGCGCTAGAGAAATAAAGGTGACTGGGCTGGAAAACCATGGAGATTTCAGTCCTAATCTAATCTAGACTGCTGTGAACATCTCAGATCCTAATGTAAAACTGAAGGTAGGCTGTTTCTGTAATACAGCTTGTGGTTTTCATGACACTTGGTGGATGAGAAGTGGTTTTCTAGTCAATCAGAAGAGCTCCGTGTGCTGCAGAGTGTTTGCTGATTTAGTTTTAGTTGCACAGGTATATTTGACCGCACAAATGTGAGGCTTTGCTGCGTTCAGTTCAGGAGTGATGCAGACTCTCAGTGCTGTTGTTCAGTGTTTCTCTCTGTTTGTTTTCTCAGACTTCAGCAGGAGTTTGTGTGCCGCGCCGCTGCTGTAGATCTCTCACTCACACTCCACACACACACACACCACACACACACTCACACTCACACACACACACACACACACACACACACACACACACTCACACACACACAGAACCACACACACACACACACACACTCACACTCACTCACACAACCCACCCACACCCACAAACACTCACTCACTCACAAACACACACACACAAACAAACAAAAAACACACACACACACACACAACACCACACACACACACACACACCACTCTCCACACACAACAGAACCACTCACACACTCACAACACACAACAGAACCACACACACACACACACACAAACACACACACACACCACAGAACCAAACACACCACACACCACTACACACACACATCACCTCACAATCACTCACACACACACACCACACACTCACTCATACATACACCACACACTCACTCATACACACACACACCACACACTCACTCACACACACACCCCACACACACACTCACTCACTCCACACACACTCACACTCACACACACTCACAAACACACACACACTCACACACAAACAACACACACACACACACTCACACCACTCACACACACACACACACTCATCACACACACACACACACACACAACCAACAGCACACAAACTCACTCCTCCACCACATCACCACGCTCTCACACACACAGGTTTGTTTTTTATGGTTTATGGGGACTCTCCATAGGCGTAATGGTTTTTATACGGTACAGACCGTATATTCTATTGCCCTACACCAAAACCTACCCCTCACAGGAGACTTTCTGCTATTTCAGATTTTCAATACACTCCATTCTGTGTGATTTATAAGCGTTTTGAAAAATGGGGACACTGAAAAGGTCCTCATAAATCACCTTCTCGTTGTAATACCTGTTATACCCATGTTATTATACAAATTTGAGTCCTCATAAACCACATAAAAAACATGAACCACCACACACCCACACAACAACAACACACACTCACACACACACACACCACACACACTCTCACACACACACACACAATCACACTCACAAACAAACGAAAAACCACACACACACACACACACACTCACTCAACCACACACACACACACACACACTCACTCACTCACACACACTCAAACTCACACACACACACACACACAAAAAAACACACACACACACACAACACACACAACACATCACAATCACTCTCACACCACACACACACAGAACACTCACAAACTCCACACACAACGAAACCACACACCACACACACACACACACAACCACACACTCACCCACACACAGAAACCAACACCCACACCACGCACCAACAAACACAACTCACACTCACGCGTCACTCAACTCAATAGCGAACACACACAAACACACACTGACTCACCACACACACACACACACACTCACTCACCCACACAAACACACACACACGCCTCACCCAACCCACAGTGCACACTTGAGCACACACTCACACACACACATCCACTCTCCACTCACACACACTTACACACACACTCACACACACACACACACCACTCACACAATCGCACACACACTCACTCACCACAGCACACCATCCGCACTCAAATCACACCTCACACTCTCTCACACACACATGTCTGGTTTGCTATCCTTGTGGGGACTCTGCATAGGCGTAATGGTTTTTATACTGTTCAAATCGTATTTTCTATTGCCCTACACCGACCCTACCCCTAAACCTCCCCCTCACAGGAGACTTTCTGCTATTTAAGATTTTCAATACACTCCATTCTGTGATTTATAAGAGTTTTGAAAAGTGGGGACATGAACATGTCATATGTTTTAAATCACCTTCTCGTTGTAATACCTGTTATACCCATGTTATTATACAAATTTGTCCTCATAAACCACATAAACATGCACACACACACACACACACACACTCACACACCCACACTCACTCACTCATCACCACAACACACACACACACACAAAACCACACCCACCACACTTCACACCACACACACACACACCAGAAATCATTTTAATCATTCACATCAATAGTGACAGCTAAACACACAACGCACACACACACACACAACGCACACACACACACACACACACAACACACACACACACAGAACACACACACACACAAACACAACACACACACACACACACAACACACAGAACCACACACACACTCACACACACACACCACACACACACAGAACCACACACACACACACCACACTCACTCACACACACACACACAAACCACACAACACACTTATCTCTCACACCACCCACACACACACACAACACACACACACACAGAACACACACACACAACACACACACAGACACACTCACACAAACACACACACACTACACACACAGAACCACCACCACACCACACACACACACACCACACACACATGTTTATGCGTGCTGGAGGCCCGTAAGTCCCGCCTCCTCTTGGGCAGGAGACCAATAGGCTTCCGCCTGCAGGGGCAGTCTGCTGATGTCACGGTTCCTGTGTGCAGTGGACCAATGGGCTCGCGGCTCCCGCTGACATCAGCCAGCAGTCGGTTCCTCCAGCACACAGCTTCGCTTTCTGCTCAGCTTCTGTGTTGAAGTGGAGGCTGCTCTGGCGCTGTAGGAGCTCCTGTGCCTTCGCCGCGCCGCGCGCTGACATGCAGCTCGTCTGAGGCATGATGGTGCTAGACGCTCCTAACCCCAGCGGGCCGTTCCCGCCCGTGGCTCTAATGCACTTCAGAGGTGAGTGATCCGGACCCGTGTCACGTCTGCTGGGCTGTGAGGGTCGCTCGGCTCGTGTGCTCGGCTCACTCTGCGTCATCGAGGCGCTGCTTGAGACGGAGAGCTTTAGTTAGCGTCTCCTGCCCAGTGCCCATCCCACCCACTCAGCAGTGATGTCAAGAAGTGAGGTCACGGCTGAAGGACGGGTGTTGTGTGTGTGTTTGTGTGTGTGTGCATGTGTGTGTGTGTGTGTCGTGTGTGTGTGTGTGTGTGTTTGGTGTTGGTGTGTGTGTGTGTGTGTGTGTGAGGAGTGTGTGTGTGTGTGTGGTGTGTGTGTGGTGTATGTGTCTGTGTGTGTGTGTGTCTCTGTGTGTGTGTGGTTTGTGTGTGTGTGGTTTGTGTGTGTGTGTGTTGTGTGTGGGTTGTGGTGTGTGGTGTGTGTGTGTGTGAGACTGTGTGTGTGTGAGTGTGTGTGTGCTTGTGTGTGTGTGTGAGTGTGTGTGGAAGTGTGTGTGGGGGTGTGGGGTGTGGTTGTGTGTGTGTTTGTGTTTGTGTGTGGGTGTGTGTGTGGTGTGTGTGGGTGTGTGTGTGTGTGTGCTGTGGGTGTGTGTGTGTGGTGGAGTGTGTGGTGTGTGTGTGGTGTGTGTTGTGTGTGTGTGTGTTCGTGTGTGTGTGTGTGTGGTTAGTGTGTGTGTGTGTGTGTGTGGCCTGTGTGTTTCTGGGTGTGTGTGTGTGTGTGTGTGGGGTTCTGTGTGTGTTGTGTGTGTGTGGTGTGTGTGTGTGTGTGTGTGTGTGTGAGTATTGTGTGTGTGAGTTGTGTGTGTGTGTGTGTTTCTGTGTGTATGTGTTTCTGTGTGTGTGTGTGTGTGTGTTGTGTGAGTTTGTGTGTGTGTGTGTGTGGTTTGTGTGTGTGGAGGTGTGTGTGTGTGTGAGTGTGTGTGTGGGTATGTGTGTGTGTATGTGTGTGTGAATGTGTGAGTGTGTGTGTGAGTGAGTGTGTGTGTGGTTCTGTGTGTGTGTGTGTGTGTTCCGTGTGGTGTGTGTGTGGTTGTGTGTGTGGTGTGTGTGGTGTGTGTGTGTGGTCTGTGTGTGTGTCTGTGGTCTGTGTCTGTGTCTGTGGTCTGTGTCTGTGTGTGTGTCTGTGTTTGTGTGTGGGTGTGTGTGTGGTGTGTGCTTCGGTGTGTTGTGGTGTGTGTGTGTGTGTGTGTGGTGTGTGGTGTGTGTGTGTGTGTGTGAGTGTGTGTGTGTGTTGGTTATCAGCGGTGTGTGTGTGTGTGTGTGTTGTGTGTGTGTGTGTGTTGTGTGGGGTGTGTGTGTGTGGGTCTGGTGTGTGTGTTTGGTGTGTGGTGTGCTGTGTGTTTGGTGTGTGTGTGTGAGTTGTGGTGTTGGGGTTCTGTGTTGTGTGTGTGTGTGTGTGTTTTGTGTTTGTGTGTGTGTGTGTGTGGTTCTGGTGTGTGTTCGTGTGTGGTGTGGGTGTGAGTTGTGGGTGGTTCTTGTGTGTTGGGGTGTGTGAGTGTGTGTGTGTGTGTGATGTGTGTGTGTGGTGTGTGTGTGTGTATATGATGTGTGTGTGTATGATGTGTGTGTGTGATGTGTGTTGTGTGGTCTGTGTGTGTGTGTTTTTGTGTGTGTGTGTGTGTGGGTGTGTTCTGTGTGTGTGTGTGTGTGTGTGTGTGTGTGGTTCTGTGTGTGTGTGAGTGTGAGTGTGACTGAATGTGAGCGTGTGTGTGACTGAATGTGAGTGTGAGTGTGAGTGTGAGTGATAGTGAGAGTGAGAGTGAGAGTGTGTGTGTGAGTCTGTGTGTGAGTGTGTGTGTGTGTGTTGGTGGTGGTGTGTGTGTGTGTGTGTATAGTGTATGTGTGTGTGTGTGTGTTGTGGGTGTTGTGTGTGTGTTTGTGTGTGTGTGTGTGTGTGTGTGTGGGTGTGTGTGTTGTGTGAGTGTGTGTGTGTGTGTGTGTGTGGGGGGTGTGTGTGTGTGTGTGTGTGTGTATAATAGTAATAGGCTTTACATTTCATTTAGTCATTTAGCAGACACATTTATCCAAAGCAACTTACAAATGAGGACAATAGAAGCAATCAAAGAGCTTTTGTCGTGTAACTGCAAGGGTTTATGGTTAGGTTAGAGTTAGGGAAGGGTTGGTTATGGTTAGGTTAATGTTAGTGATAGTTAAGGTGAACTTTAAATGTCAAACCGTACAAACACACTAATGTGAGTCCAGAAGCTTGATTAGTTTGATTTAATTAAACGAGAGTGAAGGACGAAACACGTGGATGTTGAAGTGTTAGCTCATCACGGAGGTTTGTGCTCAATGTCAGGATTTGTTTTGGTTATTTAATGACTGAAACTGATCATTGTGTATAGGGCTGCACTGATACGATAACAGAGATTTCTTTATATTTGAAAGAAATCCAAATTTTTATTTAATTTTAAGCACCTGATCACAAAAAAGTCTCACCGTTAAAAGCCATGTCTGAAATACTACAACATAAATCATTCATATACAGTACAGCAGCCTAGTTTGAACCAGTGCAAGTTTTAACCCCTCCATAAAGTAATTTTACAAGCCGTTACCAGCTTTTTAAAAAGGATTGCTTACAAATAGATACAAATATGCTTAAAGGGTTCATATGATGCGTTTCAAGCTCATTATTGTTGTGTAACAGATATGTGAACAGCTTTATGTTCAAAAAAAAAAACATAATTTTTTTCAAATACTGTACATTATGTAGGTCCTCTATGCCCCGCCTCTCTCAAACGCTTCGTTTGATCAAAGCCCCTCCTTTGACAAAGCGCAGTCTGCTCTGATTGGCCAGCTGACCCAGTGGATTGTGATTGGCCGAAACACTGCAAGCACTCGTCGGAAATGCAACGCCCCTAACCATAATCACAAGCTTCATCTTTCAAAATAAATGTAAAGACAGTAAATAATGTCATTAGTTTTACCATCAGTTCAAGCCCGAAAGGAGAACAGAGTCTCGTGACAGACACAGTGATGAAGCTGGTATGTGTTTGCAGTACACAAGCCCCGGGTTAAGACAGCGCCTCACTGTGTGTGACCCCTACTCTCTCTCCTCTCTCTCTCTCTCTCTCTCTCTCTCTCTCTCTCTCTCGCTCTTCTCTCTCTCCTCTCTCTCTCACTCACTCTCTCTCTCTCTCGCACACACACTCACTCACCCACACACACGCACTACTCACTCACTCACTCACTCACTCACTCTCTCTCTCCCTCTTCTCTTTCTCTCTCCTCTCTCTCTCTCTCTCTCTTCACGCACACACCACACACACACACATGCCAAATACTTAAACTAATAACAAAACAGTTGCTGATTCAGAAGCACCAGATTGTCATAGCCAAGTCGGAATTGACCTCCTCTCCTAGCTTCACGCAAACGGTCGTCCATAAAATGCATTGTTCTGTTGTAAGTGATCTTAAAGAGTCCTAAATGCATCTACTTCTGGAAGGCCGAATAAAGTGCTTTTGCTTTCTCACTGAAACACACAGCGTCTCCCTGAAATGCTGCTTCAACACTAACTGCGGTTAACTGAAACCACGCCTTCTTTATTTGCATGAACATTTGGGCGGCATTATGTAAATTTCCACATAGTGATGTAGATATGTGGGAGTGTGTTATAACGAGCCGTTTTAGGGGGGCGTGGAAGAGTCTTAACTTTCATAAAGAATATAAGGTTGTGAAGAGACGTGAGCCTCGGGACATCAATTAAAACCGAATGTGTGTTGTTTCTAAACAGAAAGCCCTTTTTCAAGTTTCTGAGTTGTTATAGTAAAGTGATGTGCTGCGATTAGTTGATTAGTGCTCAGTTATACTGTAGCTGGTTAATTAAGAACCATTTAAAAAATTATATAGTGCTTTATACAGCGCTGTGCCAAAGCAGCTTCACAGAAATAAACAGAATCAATTATGAACTCACCTATGGAGACAAATTCAGATTCTGCAGTTCAGCGTTTTTATTCAAATCAATCCAGTTCAGTAAAAGTTCATCTTCCGCTATTTAAAGCAGCTCTGCAGAAGACAATAGTGTCATCATTCAGTTTCAGTCCATAACGGTTTAAAAAATACATCATCCAGCTGAGTTCAGCACAGTTAAATTAAACATGTTTTCAAGGGCGCTTTTTGGTTGAATTATTAAAATGAGAAAATATGCAAGTGATCACAAAACTTAGGCCTGTTTATGCTTTATAATGTTCAGTCGCAATGACAGCAGTGCTGGGGAGTACCCTTTTAAAAGTATGTATACAAATATTTATTATAATCCAGATAATTACTTTTTAAATCTGGACAGGGCTTGCTTGTTTGTTTCTAAAATAAATTAAGTTATATTTTTGGCAAATATAAAAGCCTTTCACACCCGAAGAGATATGAATGCACCTCAGGCTGAAGGGAAAGTACAGTAGAATACAGAAGAAGACATATCAACACACTTCAGCAATAAACAAAGACACAAATGTTCGTCTGGAGTAATGTGTGCTGATTAGTACGCTTGAACTGCATCATCGAAGCTCAGAAGCTAATAGAACGGGATTAAATACATAAAGCATATTTGTGTTGTTTAACATTTAATTATTGCAGGTTTGCGTCATATTCTGAGTTGCATTATTTTTATTCATTTTGAGGAATACTGAATCTGTGTGGTTTTTGATGAATTAATGCATATTCATATTTATTTTAGAGCTACAGTAACATCTTCTGATTTCTGTCACCATGGCAACACCAGAGCTGTCAATCAATACATTGGAAAAAAAAGTAACCGTTATTCTCTTGTAAATTAAAAAGTAATGCGTTACTAGTTACTTGAAAAAAGTAATCTGATTACGTTACTCGCGTTACTTGTAATGCATTCCCCCCCAACACTGTGTGATTGTGCAGTAGTAAAGCTGGAGTGTTTCTAATCGTCTGACTCGGTCTCTGCTCTTCTTGTGCTTCCAGATGTGGCTCCGGCCGAGCAGGAGAAGCTCTTCATCCAGAAGCTGCGTCAGTGCTGCGTTCTGTTCGACTTTCTGTCCGATCCGCTCAGCGACCTGAAATGGAAGGAGGTGAAGCGGGCGGCGCTGAGCGAGATGGTGGAGTACATCAACCACAATCGCAGTGTCATCACGGAGCCCATTTACCCGGAGGTGGTGCACATGGTGAGTCAGGCCGGCTCTCAGGGGCCCGCGGCGGCCCTCGCTCTCATCGGAGCCGCTCGTTTGATCTCCGAGCTCAAAGATGCTTCTGTTTCCCACACGGAGTCAGCCGCGGTCTTGGGCTTTACTGACACTCACTTCACATGCTTTTCTATTTACAGCACTGAAGAAGCATTATCACGCTGGAGATTCAGCTGAAACACAAGCTCTCGCTTCCCCAAAACCATGATGTACAGATCTAAAAAAGAGACGTTCTGTTTGATAATGTGCTCTTTTGATCAGATCAGCTACACGTGTGACCGAACGATCGGCAGCTTTCACGTCCGTCTCTCACATCATCAAAGCTGCACCAATGCTGATAGAGTTATTGTTGTGCTAGTGTGGCCGTCAATTGTTTGCTGTAGATGTGCATGAGTTCATAATAACAGTTTGATTTACAGTCGATTTATAAGAAATTCCTGGCTGATTTTCAGCATTTTGTGCTAATCTGTGACTCTCAGTTGGTGCTAAAAATGTTCCATGCAGCACAAAAGCAGTGTTAAGTCGCTGGGGGATATTTGTAGCACTAGCCAACAATACATTGTATGGGTCACAATTATAACATTCCTTTATGCCAAAAAGCATTAGGATATTAAGTAAAGATCATGTTCCATGAAGATATTTTGTAAATGTCCTACTGTAAATATATCAAAACTTAATGTTTGATTAGTAATATGCATTGCTAAGAACTTCATTTGAACAACTTTAAAGATGATTTTCTCAATATTTAGATTTTTTTGCACCCTCAGATTCCAGATTTTCACATTAGTTGATCTTCAGGCCCACATATTGGCTATCTTATGTTATGTAAATCTGCTGGTTTGCTGTTGCAGTTCTCTGTGAACATGTTCAGGGGTCTGCCGCCTTCATCGAACCGACGGGGAGCCAGAGTTCGACCCGGAGGAGGATGAACCCACTCTGGAAGCAGCCTGGCCTCATCTGCAGGTGTACTGTACATCATTCACAGCGTATCTGACCGCTTCTGTCCACTACATAACCACTGATGAGACTTACACTACCGGACAACGGTTGGGTAATGACATTTTATAAACGGCCTTTATCTGTTGGGCCTCACAGAGGCTGCATATTTGATCAGGAAAATAGCTGAAAATAGTACAATAAAAAAGCGTTTTCTGGTTGAATCTGGTGTTTGAACATGTAAGTAGTTCTGTGATGTGCAGCTGTATTTAAGCATCATTCCTCCAGTCTTCAGTGTCCCATGATCTTCAGAAATCAGTATAATAAACTGCTCAAGAAACATTTCTGATTATCAAAGTTGAAAACAGTGAGCGGGACATAGTTTCTGTGGAAACCGAGATACACTACCATTCAAAAGTTTGGGTAAATAAGATTAAAAAAAATTAATTAATACTTTTATTCAGCAAGTATGTATTAAATTGATCAAAAGCAACAGTAAATACATAATTTTACAAAATATTTGTTTCAAATAAATGCTGTTCTTTTGAACTTTGTTCATCTGTGAATCCTGAAAAATAAAATGTATCACAGTTGAAATATTCAGCAGCACAACCGCTCATTATTGCAAACGTTTGACCAGTGGTGTCTTCAGCCACAACAGCTATAGAAGATCAGTGCCACAGAAACCAAATGATGCACAGAATGCTTTCAGCTGAATCTCAGCATCATGATAAGATGAGTGAGCGTGTAACTGCAGGTCCAGAACTAATACAGCGCTCCACATCTGAATAAATAACGTCACCAGAGTTTGACCTGTTGCTCATCACAGTATCTTTCTGTTTCTCAAAGCTGGTGTACGAGTTTTTCCTGCGGTTTCTCGAGTCGCCCGACTTTCAGCCGAATATTGCCAAGAAATACATCGACCAGAAATTTGTGATGCAGGTATGCAGATATTTAATTTCACTATATATATATGCTGAAGTTTCAGTATTAGTTCAGACGTGTGAAGCGCTGTTTCTGAACTGAATTTCAGCTTCTGGAGTTGTTTGACAGTGAAGATCCACGAGAGAGAGATTTCCTGAAAACCACCCTGCACCGACTATATGGAAAGTTCCTCGGGCTGCGCGCTTACATTAGAAAGCAAATTAATAACATATTTTACAGGTGAGCAGTGCCTTCATGCCTCATTCTTGTCGTTTCTGAGTGTTAATGATGTGATAATTCAGTCTTAGCTTGGTTTGTATGTAAACGTCAGTGTGTGTGTGTTTGTAGGTTTATTTACGAGACGGAGCATCACAACGGAATCGCTGAGTTCCTGGAGATCCTGGGCAGGTAAAACATGCTCTCTCCCAGTGCATGCTGGGAAATCTTCAGATTTCTGACAGCGGTGTTTCTTCTGTCCGACAGCATCATCAATGGCTTTGCTTTGCCATTAAAAGAGGAGCACAAGATCTTCCTGCTGAAGGTTTTGCTGCCGCTGCATAAAGTGAAGTCTCTGAGCGTCTATCACCCGCAGGTCAGTCACACACCAAGCTCATTAAACATCGTTAACGCACACTGACGAGCGTCACTAACCGCGTCTCGTCTCGCTCCAGCTGGCGTATTGTGTGGTTCAGTTCCTGGAGAAGGACAGCACGCTCACTGAACCGGTAAGTCGTCAGACTCTCAGACAGCATTTAATGCATTAAGGGATTGATGCGACCCATGAGGCTTTGCTGGCGGTGTGCAGGTGGTCGTGGCTCTTCTCAAGTACTGGCCCAAGACTCACAGTCCGAAGGAGGTGATGTTCCTCAACGAGCTGGAGGAGATCCTGGACGTGATCGAGCCGTCCGAGTTCGTGAAGGTCATGGAGCCGCTCTTCCGTCAGCTGGCCAAGTGTGTGTCCAGTCCGCACTTCCAGGTGAGCCAAGCGGGGAAGACCGATGTTAGTCTGGTTTAGATGTCAGTCAGGGCTTCTAAAGCTTCACGGTTCCTTCTTTGTCTCCTGCGTATTACATGCATGCGATGTAAAGTACTGAAATATTTTATTTAGTTCCTCGTCCAACAACAAACAGAACCAGCAAGCAATTCTGGACATGCAAACACTTAATAAAAACACACTGTAATCCAGAAATGTGTGAATAAAATTCATGTAGAATATTGTAGGGGAAAGAACAGAGGTGAGATTCTTGGGGAAAAATATACAAACTGTATGATGCATGCTGACAAGCCAGAAGCCCATCTCTAACACAGCTTCTGGCTGGATTGTGTAATCAGATTACAAAAATTGTTGGGAAAAGCGCTATAGAAATAAATTAGACGTGACGTGTGCTTCTGACAGGTGGCGGAGAGAGCGCTTTATTACTGGAATAACGAGTACATCATGAGTCTCATCAGCGACAATGCAGCCAGGATCTTACCCATCATGTTCCCCGCGCTTTACCGCAACTCCAAGAGCCACTGGAACAAGTATGGAATGCCGTTTAGATCCAGCGTCACGCTTTACTCGCTAGCATAAACATACTAAAACGCTGTTTTGTTCGGTCTGAATGCATGACTCGTCATCTCTCTTCTCTGTGTTTGTGAAATGACTGCAGGACCATTCACGGCTTGATCTATAACGCACTGAAGCTCTTCATGGAGATGAACCAGAAGCTGTTTGACGACTGCACACAACAGTTCAGAGCCGAGAAGAACAAGTGAGTTGAGACACAAACACAGCCGTCGTCTCACGTGAGACGAAAACACTGACGCTTCTGCTTCCAGAGAGAAGGCCAAGCTGAAGGAGAGAGAGGAGGCCTGGATGAAGATCGAGAGTCTGGCCAAGTCAAACCCGCAGGTGAGTTTCTCTCGAACCGAATCTCCACTTCCTGTCAGTCACATGACCTGATTCACGCTCTGAAGTGACCTCACGTTTCTGCTGACGTCCGTCTGCTTCGCTCTGTTTCTTCCGTCACTGCTGATGACTCTCTGTAACGCTCATGTTTCTGTTTCTGTTACTTTCTTTTCCACTAGTACGTTTTGTGTGTTGATCCGTCTGGACTAAACAGTCCTGTAGAAATGGAGACTGATGGTCCCTTTATAGAAGATGTTCAGATGTTAAAAAAGACAGTGCAGGCCAGAGCCCTTCAGGTAATTCAGAGAACTGAACAGAGCTTCATCATCCTCATCATCATCAGGTGTGGCAGAGACGCTCGTATGGAAAAGGACGATCCACGTTTCTTCTAAATCCCCAATTAAACAACAGCGTTTGTGGTTATGAGTTTGAAATCCTTTCCATATGGGCCACTAGAGAATCAATCGATTCATGTGCTTCACCTCTTTTTTTTACCTTTTTTTACTTAAAATGCTGTGGATGAATATTTACGTATTTTGTGGAGAGAGGTAAAAACAACAATTATCACCTGAGATTTAGAGCTAAATTACAAGGGGGAAATTACTCTGGAAAGATGAATTCATAAACTAATACTGAAACTTTTCAAAAAACAATTTTCCGCCAAAGCCTTCCAACTCTTTTTTTTCCCCATGTCTGTAACTCGAGAAATATTAAAGATGATCTTAATATACTGTACTTTTAGATGTTAGTTCCTAAACATTTCTTTAGGTTTGTTCATTTTTAAGGCCCTATAGAGTTCAGCTCCAGAGATATTGGTGCAGATTGTTGGAATGAAACCGAATGTGGGTCACTTTGCATTCAGTGCCAAAAATACAATTAGTACCATCATCATGCAAAGTGACCACATTTGCTTGTCGACCATCGAAAATGGGCTAAATTCATCAATCTGCACATGGACACTGAGACCCCAATATCTGTGGCACTGAACCATACAGGGCCTTAAAAATGACAATTACAAAAGAAAAGGTTGTTAAGAACCAGAATCTAATATCATGCTGAGATATTTTTAATACGTCTTGAGTTTCAGGCACACAAACTTTGGAAAAATAATATTTTTGGCACTCAGACAGGTGTGTTCAGTCAATGTTGTGTGTGGTGTTGTGTGTGTGTGTGTGTGTGTGTGTGTCTGTGTCTCTGTGTGTGTGTGTGTGTGTGTGTGTGTCTGTGTGTGTGTGTGTGTGTGTGTCTGTGTGTGTGTGTGTGTGTGTGTCTGTATTGTCTATGGGGTGTGTGTGTGTCTGTGTCTCTTCTGTGGTGTGTGTATCGGACGGTCTGTGTGTGTGTGTGTGTGTGGTCTCTGTGTGTGTGTGTGTGTGTGTATGTCTAATGTA
>JADLZN010011636.1:37500-95619 GCA_018155175.1 Sinocyclocheilus anophthalmus
TCTGAACTCTGCGCATGCATTCCGTCCACGCAATAAACACGCGTCCCTGAATGCGCGGATTGTGTCAGAAAATAACCATTTATAATCAGTCAGAGCTCCAGAAATGCATCTTCACATTTCAGTCCTCACATTACGCGTAGGCTACTTTCTGTCCGACCCTCTACATCTGGTCCATCGGGGTGGGATCGAGTCTTATTCACTGAGCTCGAGCCCGCTGTAATTCGCACCCTGATCTCTGTGAAAGTCGCGTCACTTTACACGCGAATCACGGCGTCGCGCAGCCGCGTGCGGTACTGATCCAGCCAGTGTCGGAGCTCGGAGATCCGGTAGCCCTCCGGTCCCCTGCCGCCCTGATACACCACCTTCCCGTCCTGGACGATGTAGAGTCTGTCGAAATACGCTCCGTACGCGCTGTTGCACGAGTTCTCCATGCTGTCTGCGACTATCGCGACGCCCGGCGCCTCCCGCGCCATCAGCCGCGCCGCGCGCAGCCTCTCCTCCAGACTCCGGTGCTTGCGGATCTGATACGGAGCGTCAGAACTGATCCAGCCGTCGGACGGGTGCGCCTCCTCGATGTAAATCACCAGCGCGTCGGCGACGTCCGCGTACTGGAGCACGAGCCGCTGGAACGCCTTGAGACGCGTCATGAACGGCGGTCAGCTGCAGCTTCCGAAATTCAGCAGCAGCGGCCTCTGAGCGCAAGCGAAGTCCAGCACGCGTCTGCGCGTCGGGTCCGCGAGCGGAACTACTGCACTGTTGGGCGCGTCGCGGCCGAGACGCGCGGACTTCATCCAGTCCAGCTTGTGTCCGTGGAAAACCGCTTTGAGAGACTCCCAGCTGAACATGCGGCTGCTGTCGGAGATGCACAGCGGAGGGTCCTCGTCCTCCTCCTCCTCCTCCTCATCCCTCAGACGGATCAAAACTCTCCTCCTCACGCACAGAAAATCAAGACACCACAGCATGAAGGCGGCGACGAGAAAGCGCGGCAGAATGACCAAACAGGCGAGCGCGTTTCTCAGCGCCTTCACCGTATTCATGATCGATGCCAGAAGAGTTTCTGATGTTCAGCTGCTCAACTTCCCTTTTATGTGATGAATGCATGTCAGTCAGTCACTCCGCCTCCAAACACCGCAGACAGATCGAGGCACTTCACTCATATTTCTGCTCATCACGCCAGAATGTCACTCCGTCGAGGACCGGAACGCAGATCAAAGGAGTGCGTTATTAAAATCAATGCGTCTCCTATTAACATCAAAACTCTTGATGGCTTCAGAAGTTCTCTTCGGTCCACTGCATGACCTGCAGCAGCGCACGGATGTCTGATTGAGTCTGAGAGAGTCTGAGTCCATCATCTGAAGACAGCAGGCGGCGCTCGCGCCTCTGATCATCAGCCGGCGTCAAAATTACGCGGATCAATTGCGCATTCACTGCCGCGCAGCACGAGAGTTTCAAGCATGCACTATTTAAGAATTCTAGAAACTGACGTGGAAAAGATTCAGTCAGTTACAAAGTTTTCTACAGCATTCAATGCACAGCGATGCAAAAAAAAAAAAAAAAGATGCATCACTTCCGTCACAAGTACGAAGCTGTCTAAACTTCAAGTGCGCTATATGCCGTTTTTAGTCTCAATACTTTCAGTAGTGATGAATGAAAAAGTGCAGTTAAAGATGGCACAGAAGCGTTTCTGAAGTGGCATTCAGGTGTCTTTCAGATGCTGCTCAGAGGTGGCATAAATGCATCTACACCTTTATACAGTACTGATACTGGGGCTGAGGCGGGTCAGAGCAGGCATTATTTAGTCGAATCGAATTAGACTTCAGATTTAGGTTTGTACCCTTAGGACAGAGTTACTCAAGATGATTTAAGATGATATGGTTAATATACAAACCAAAACATGATTAGCCAAATTTAAAAAAAATGATCTAACCATAAGTGTTTTCCATTTATCTAAACCCTGTGTGCCGTGTTCAAAGAATTCAATCAAATGTAATCGGGAGCTTGTGAATCACAAGTCATTCATTCATGAGTCAGTAAATCAACATTTCTGAACAAATCGCTTGAATGAATGAGTCATTTATTTCATTGCTTAAAGGTGTTTTTGTTCTTGGAAATGGAAGTGTTCTGCATTTCTTATTTGAATATAAAGCTATAGTTTTCACGGTAGATATTGTTTCACATATATGCTCGATGCACTAATCTTAAAACAGCCGTTGCTTTACGTGACAGCCGTGCATTACTGTATCACCTTTCAACCTAAACATGTAAGATTCTGCACACTGTATCAAATTGCGCTTTAAATATGTCGCAAGTTAAGTTCATAAATTCAGAATGCATTCTATGATGTTCAAACAACATTTAGCCAGACATAAATAGGACACACCATTAGTATAGAGAGAGTGAGTGTTCACATAAGCGGTGCATGTTACATGTGAATATGCAGAGGAGCACGTCTGTGACGGATGAAACGGCTTCAGCCACCGCCTTACGTCATGCATTACATTCAATCTTAAACTCTATATTTATGAAAACGGACTGAGGTGAGCGTCTGAACTGCACGTCATGAAGCGACTCGAGCAGCAGCTTTTGTTCTTCAGTCATATGGAGTTCTGTTTTATCTTCCAGAATCAGCTGCTGTGACCTCAAACATCTTCAACACAGAATAAACTGTTGAAATGAGACAAACAGAGCACTCCGATGACGATGAAACTCGCTCTTTCGGAAGAAATGACCCGTTCCTTTGGTTTATAATTCTTAATGGATTCTACCCAAACAGCTTAGTTCATACAAAGAATATTCAGGCTGTGGAGATATTGGAGATTTCTTAGGCTATTCTTTGTGAAAGCTACAACAAAAAAGTGTGCTCATTGTGGCGTTCATCAGGATAAATTGAATCAGTAATCATGTCAGAGGAGCAGGAGTGTGTGTCTAGATGAAGCACTTGAGGAGCGTTGTCTCGGCGTTTCATTGTAAACCGGATTATCGTGTTTCCATGGAAGCAGCTTCTTCAATGCTCTTCTGACAGCCATGAGTTCATTCTGCTGAGTGTGTGTTGCTTAACTATGTTCTTCACTCAATTTAAGAGAGTCAGAAGGTTTGTTGCAAAAAGAGTCGCTGCATCAGTGCAAAACGAGAGCTAGGTCTGTGAAATCTTTGTTCTAGCATTAGTCATCTGAGGATTGTCCTCTGAACAGCAGCTCTCGTCGTGTGTTTGAGGATTTCACCGCATGAGCCGTCAACATCAACAAACCCCGTCCAGATCTGGAGTTTCCAGTCTGATCTCTCAGTTTACCGTGTGCTTATGCGTGTTTCTTCAGTACTGACTGATTTATTCTCTGGGCCTCTATGTCTCTGTTGTGCTGGTTGGCTTGTAACCCAGTTACCTTCTATAAACTGAGCTGAATCTTGGCAGCAGTGCTCGGTTCATCCGAGGACAGCGAGCTGGAAAATCATCCAGTGTGATCCGCAGGCTTACTGAGGTGGCTCAGGTCCAGCGCTGATGAAACACGATGAAGGCTGTCACCGGTGAACTGTCATCGCAGCGACCGCAGCCGATTCATCCTGCAGATGCGTCTCTCATACAGTATTTAATAAACAGACTTTGATTCCCAGCATCCCTCAGTCAGCTCCCGCTCGACTCACGTGAACTACCCGCCGTTTCTCAGCAACCGCAGTCACAAAGGATGGCGTGTTATCTGATCATCTGATAATCCCACAGTCACGAGGCTCTTTGATCTAAATGCATTTTTCTCTCTAACTCGATAGCTCTGCATTTCGTACAAAGATGCACACGTTACTGTAGCGTCCTGAGAAATACATCATTCTCGTATGCCACACTTTATACAGCGTGATGAGTGCATTATTAACAGCCTATTTTATTTAACACTGTAAAGCTGCTTTGACACACTCTGGATTGTATAAAGCGCTTTACAAATAAAAGTGACTTGACATTATGGGACGCAACGCATCCCCACACTCTTCAACCAATGCCCTTTCACATAAAAACAAAAATAAAATAAGCTCCTTTCTGCATTTCTCCTCTTGTAGTCGTCTAATGAACCTGCCATTTCATTGCGACTATTGTTTGACAAATTGTTTTTTTGTAAGTTTTTTGGATAAAGAGTGTGCTAAATGCATAAATGCATAGTAAGGCTCACTGGCAAAGGCTGCACATGGAAAACAGAATTATGGAAGAGTGTAAATATGCTTCACTAGTACAACAACACTATTGCATGCAGATGAAATATATGCTGCACAGCAACAATGCAAAAACTGAAAGTTGTAAATATGAATGTTAATGTGAATTTGTTGACGTACAACAGAACTGTTGGGTAGTTTATAGATTATTTGAGGCACGAGCGATTACATTCGTCTTCCGTTTAAGAGCTTTGCATGATTTTACAAGCTCAGAGAGCTGGAATGAAAGGCCTGTAACCCATCATTTCAGTCTCATCAGCTTTTATAGTTTTTCCTGAAATGAAAGACTGCTACTAACACTCGGTCTGGAGATCTGCACTGGTTTATTCGTGTAACAGTGACTATCTACATTAGAGCACATCACTTAAAGTACTTATTTAATGTCATAAACCAATAGGAATGAACAGACTTCTGAGAGGGTGTGTAATACTAGGACATAATAATTTGGAATTTATCTGACTTAAATAGTCAAATATTCATCGTTCAGAATGGTTTCTATAAAGCATATTCTCTTGCAAATAACAATGCTTTTGTTTTCCTCATGACTGACGTTTGTAACGTTCACCAGAAAACTTTTGGGGCCCGATGTTCAGAAGCTCAAACTCTGTAAGCGGATTTTCAGCACAAAACAATCAAAGCCTTTAATTTCCTGCGGAAACATTTGAATAATCTTGCATTAACGACTGGATCTCAGTCATACTCCTAATTACAGGCTTGCATCATAATCACACTTTGACTGAAGGGTCTAGACAGAAAAACAACACAACACTATAATGATTGTTAGTGACTCAAGCGTTAGATGGTACATGTTTCCGTTATTGTAATCATAATTGCTCAAATGATCTCCAGCATTAACATTTTTGGGTTTTGGGGCCAGATGATGTTGGGCTTCATATTGGGTTAAATACTGCAGGACGACAGACCCAGATAAAAATAAATAAATACAGTAATTATTTAACCATCTGGTGATGTTTGGTCATTTCTGGCTGAAAAATTTAAGGTTTTTTGTTTTACTTCATCAGAACGGTACGAAACTTGGTAACGGTTTTGGCACTTGCAATGTGAACACAAAAAAAAATCTTGAACATGATTCAAAATGATTAAATGGTCCTGAAAAAACAGTAATCCTGGTACTGTTCGTGGTCAAAAAGGATGCATTGGAAATGAACGGGGAGCGAATTTCATCTAGTGGAAGAGTTTGGTACTGCGCCCAAACAAAATCTGACTGAAAGCTCATTTTTTGAGATATCAACCTCAAATTCAAATTGGCTTTGATTTTCTTAGCCGTTTTAACAGTGTAAACACATGTATGTAAATATACATATTTCATAAAAATAGTATTTTTGTGCTTGTTTCATAATAATAAACTTAAACTTCTATAACTTCTTTTTCATGTCAGCAATAATCAGCCACGTGTCTTCTTTAAAAAGGGATCAAACGTAAGTCTTCCACACACTTTCATAGATTTACAGTATTTCCATCATGACCAAAGCACAGCACGTCACATGCTCGTTCCATCTGTATTGTCCAATCACAGCTCATTCGCTGTACAGTCTAACACAATGCACTTTTCACACACGGTTGAATCTAGACTCGCTCAAGAATCACGACAAAGAATAAAATGCCACATACTATCACTGAACAACACACAAATAAATGATCTCCATCCCGTATTGATGCAACTAAAAGTAGTTCTGTCTTTTTAACACACAATTCATGAATCAAGCGAAGTGTTTAAATGATCCTGAACAAGCAAACATAAATTTGCCTGCATTTGAAAACATCAAACCTTGATTTTGCCATGACTACATAACTAATACATTTTCCACAATACATGTAAGTGACAAAATATGAAAAATGGAACCCTAAAAAAATCACTGGTAAGACTAGGTCTCATACGGTAACAATAAGGTCATCATCAGTTAATTCAATAACATAAACTAACAATTAATACATTTATATTACAGCATTTATTAACCTTTGTTAATGTGCACATTCGGTAGTTGCTTACTAGCTGCATTAATATTTCATGTTATTACATTCAGTGCTTAACTATTAATAGATACAACTTTTGATTTTAATGTATTAGTAAATGTTGAAATTAGCATTAGCTAAGATTAATAAATGCTGTCGAGGAATGTTGTTCAGAGTTAGTCCATGTTAACTAAAGTATTTCACTAAGAAATGAAACCTTATTGTAAAGGGTTACCAAAATGTTTTTTTAAGTTGTAAATAAAACAAGGATTACTGGAGCATGTTTTAAAAGAAAACCATATTTCTTTCTTTCTACTGTTTAATGTCTATTTTTAATGTTTAGTTCAGCGTTGCCATTTACTAGCAATTTCTAAGTGAACATTTCCAAGTAAATCCCAAACGTCGGTAGGTTAGAGTTTCTCACCGCGCCTGGAATGCAAATATAACACCAGAGCAACCGCACTGCAATCTGCTTTCAACCGCAGGATATTAATACAAGCAACCTGAAGCTGAGAGAGTCAGTAAACACGCGTCAGAGGAGCCTAATGACTTAATGCTCTTATAAAGCATTCGCCAATGCATCTGCAATGAGTCACTTTCCCATATTTGAGTCTTAATTTCACCAAAATTCATCTGTGCAAGCTGTGTGCATCATAATAAGACAGTGCATGTGTTTCTCCTGAGACAAAACTTCATCTTCATCTTCTCCAGCTACAGTAAAGTCTTCATCCTTAAATGCAACATTTCAGACATTCTCAGTATTTTAGAGATACTGTATTTAGACATGTTTTCTCTGAACACACCGCCAAACATCTGCCAGATTCCAGGAGGTCAAAGGCTAACATGTGACCTATGAAGTGCACTCACTGACCAGCATCACGAGCAACACAACCCACATCAGAAACGGCTTCACACAAGCAGATGTCTCGAACGCAGACGGAATGGCTGATGACTTCAGAACTGTGTTCTGGTCAAACTGATGCTCGCTTTCTTTTCTGCATGTGCTACAAGAGTGTTTTCTGTCTCTGCATTTGGAATATTTTGATCAACTAATATATATTTCTGTATAGCCTATGTATTTCTGTGTTGATGCAAACGCAGGTCAGAACATTGGTGCAGGTAAAGTGTGTCTGATATTTCGTCACATGTCGGTTGCCATGGGAGATAAATTCCCGGCTGTCTCCAGCAAATCAGAGTTTTCATTTTCAGAGGAAATGAGCAGCTTTAGTATGTGCTGCTTATGCAATCAAACCGTGTGTGTGTGTGTGTGTGTGTGGATGGCTCGGTCCTCTATAATAACTCACGAGCACATCATGTCCTCTCTCGTCATCTGTCAGACAGGTTTGCAGGACACACAGACGGGCGAGGGCTCTGAGGGTCGAACGAGGACATCAAACATAACCTCCCCTTCATCTGCTGCAAGACACAAATCATATTCATTTCTACTAGGGCTGCACGATATTGGAAAAAACTCACATTGCGATATTTTTTTACCTGCAATATATATTGCAATATGAAGAAAAAAAAATCTGATTACTAGATTATCAATAGCTCTATTTAGAAAAAAAAATCAATGATTGGGGTGATTTTGTAGGTGAGTAAATCAGCATAGGAAATAAACAAATTAAAAGCATAGATAAATAACAGAACAAAGATACAAATGAAATAAGCAGTGCTTTATTTTTTCAGGTAAGTCTAACAGTATTCAGGCACAGAAATTGAATGATCAAATTTAAAATAACGCTGCATAGTTTTCACTATAAATTAAATCTAACAAAATCTGTGTTAAAGCGACAAAAGTGAGTTTTCTTTGTGTTTTGTTGTTTGATTAACGTTCATGACAGAGAAAGCAACAGGAACATTAAACTGCTGTGAACCAATATACTGTTACACCTCCATTTTCTTTCTCAGTTGTTTACCTTCACCTAAACCATAAGCAACTGTTTACAAGGATACTTGCAGAGCACAGTATTTCAGGCACAAACAGACGCAGAAGTGAACAGAAATCAGTGCTCACGTGCATCTGCGTGGCTCACACTGTGTCTACACCAGACACGAGCGGCGCGACAAAATACTATAGAACCCATTATAATCAGTGATGCTGTGCGACTGACTACACTGGATGTGGCGCGACACGACAAACCCCCGACAGTAAACTGATGCCTCGTCCATTTATGACGTACTGACACAAAGTTCAAATGATATGCAACGGTCGCTTTGTTGCATCCAGTGTAGACAGACTTTGGGGCCATTCACATGGCGCGCCTAAAACAAGTTTCTGCTTCTTTCCTAAGCGCTCGGGAGCTTTCCTGGTGTCTGCTCTTGCTAAGCGACCATGACCTGCGCTCTCCACGGCGACACGGACCTTTCAACAAAGGATAAATGGATTTCCAGCACTGAAAATCCCTTGCAGTAGCTCTGCTACTAAATGTGTTTAAAATGGGTATCTCTGTACAGCTGTCGCATCCGGTGCGCACATCGCGATATCGATGCTGAAACGATATATCATGCAACCCTAATTTCTACAGCTCTTTTCTCACACACACACACACACACACGCACACACACACACACTCTCTATTGGGGTTAGACATAGGTGGGTCTGACTCTATTGTGGTTAGACAACACGTGTCAGGACCTACTCATTGTTGAAATCATACTCTAGATTTAATACTGTCACATGGAATTGATGTTGATGGTGTTGAAATTATGCAGCCAAGTGATGATATCTCAGATCATTATTTAGTCTTGTGCAAACTTCATATAGCTGAAACTGTAAATTCTAATCCTTGTTACAAGTATGGTAGAACCATCACTTCTACCACAAAAGACTGCTTTGTAAGTCATCTTCCTGATTTATCCCAATTCCTCAGCATATCCAAAACGTCAGAACAATTTGATGATGTAACAGAAACTATGGACTGTCTCTTTTCTAGCATTTTAGATACGGTTGCTCCTTTACGCTTAAGGAAGATTAAGGAAAACAGTCTGACACCGTGGTATAATGAGCACACTCGCACACTAAAGAGAGCAGCCCGGAAAATGGAGCGCAGCTGGAGGAAAACAAAGCTAGAGGTATTTCATATTGCTTGGCGGGAGAGTAACCTGGCAAACTGGCTGTTATTAAGCCTCTCATCAAAAAACCACAACTTGACCCCAAAGAACTAGTTAATTACAGACCGATCTCGAATCTCCCTTTTCTGTCCAAGATACTAGAAAAGGTAGTCTCCTCACAATTATATTCCTTCTTAGAGAAAATGGTATCTGTGAGGATTTCCAGTCAGGATTTAGACCATATCATAGTACTGCGACTGCTCTCATTAGAGTAACAAATGACCTGCTCTTATCATCCGAACGTGGTTGTATCTCTCTATTAGTGCTACTGGATCTTAGCGCTGCGTTCGACACTATCGACCACAACATTCTTTTGAATAGACTAGAAAACGTTGTTGGCATTAATTAGCATGGTTCAAATCATACTTATCTGACCGCCATCAATTTGTAGCAGTGAATGAAGAGGTATCATATCGATCACAAGTGCAGTATGGAGTACCTCAAGGCTCAGTACTAGGGCCGTTACTTTTCACGCTTTACATGTTACCCTTGGGAGATATCATCAGGAAACACGGTGTTAGCTTTCACTGTTATGCTGATGATACTCAGCTCTATATTTCTTCGTGGCCCGGCGTAACATACCAATTTGAAAAACTAACGGAATGCATAGTCGATATAAAAAACTGGATGACTAGTAATTTCTTACTGCTAAATTCTGAAAAAACAGGTGTTAATTATAGGACCTAAAAACTCTGCATGTAATAACCTAGAACACTGTCTAAGACTCGATGGCTGCTCTGTCAATTCTTCGTCATCAGTTAGAATCCTAGGTGTGCTATTTGATAGCAATCTTAAAGCCACGTTTCTAGCATTTGTAAAACTGCATTTTTCCATCTCAAAAATATATCTAAATGACGACCTATACTCTCAATGTCAAATGCAGAAATGTTAATCCATGTGTTCATGACCTCAAGGTTAGATTATTGTAATGATTTATTGGGTGTTTACTCTGCAAGCTTAATAAACAAACTCCAGCTGGTCCAAAATGCAGCAGCTAGAGTTCTTACTAGAACCAGGAAGTATGACCATATTAACCCGGTTCTGTCAACACTGCACTGGCTCCCTATTAAACATCCTATAGATTTTAAAATCTTGCTTATTACTTATAAAGCCCTGAATGGTTTAGCACCTCAGTATTTGAGCTCTTATTGCATTATAGTCTTCCACGTCCGCTGCGTTCTCAAAACTTTGGCAGTTTGATAATACCTAGAATATCAGAATCAACTGCGGCGGCAGATCCTTTTCCTATTTAGCGTCCAAACTCTGCAATAACCTACCTAATATTGTTCGGGAGGCAGACACACTCTGTCAGTTTAAATCTAGATTAAAGACCCATCTCTTTAACCTGGCTTACACATAACACACTAACTCATTTCTAATATTCAAATCCATTAAAGGATTTTTAGACTGCATTAATTAGGGGAACCGGGAACACTTCCCATAACACCCGATGTACTTGCTACATCACTAGAAGAATGGCATCTATGCTAATATTAGTCTGTTTCTCTCTTAATCCGAGGTCACCGTAGCCACCAGATCCAGTCTGTATCCAGATCAGATGGTCACTGCAGTCACCCCTGGATCCAGTACATATTCAGACCAACCTAGAGAGGACCTCTACTGCCCTGAAAGACAGCGGAGACCAGGACTAGATGAGCCCCAGATACAGATCCACTGTAAAGACCCTGTCTCAGACGACCACCGGGACAAGAACACAGGAACCAGATGAGTCCTCTGCAAAATCTGACTTTGCTGCAGCATGGAACAAACTGCTAGTTCGTCTGGTCAGAGGAGAACTGGCCCCCGACTGAGCCTGGTTTTTCCCAAGGTTTTTTTCTCCATTCTGTCGTCGATGGAGTTTTGGTTCCTTGCCGCTCTGGCTTGCTTAGTTGGGGACACTTCATTTCCAGCGATATCGTTGACTTGATTGCAAATGATTGCAAAGATACTATTTAAACTGAGCTGAGCTGGATGATGACGTCACTGAATTCATTGATGAACTGCCTTTAACTGAAATTTTGTGTTTACTATTGTCCTTTTGCATTATTGACACACTATTTTCTAATTAATGCTGTACAGTTGCTTTGAAACAATCTGTATTGTATAAAACACTATATAAATAAATGTGACTTGACTTGACACACACACACAAATGCAGTTTACATAAAATCAGATGTTACTTTTGTAAATGTTTTCATGTCTTATAGTCGCGTTTATCAGATAGAGCTGGTGCACGTTATAAACAGTATATATATATTCTGGTTACGGTGGGAGGACATTTCATAGACCTCTATGCATTAATTGTACATGCAGACCGAGCCGAATCCAGAGCTTGACCCGAACAGAACAGCCTGCCCTGATCTGACAGATGAAGATCATCAGACTCGGTCTGCTTCTGAAGGTAATGTGATTCTCCGCAGGAGTCTCTCCATCTGCTCGCGATCATCTCTGACGCTCCTCCGATCGCGTTACAAACGCACACAAAAAGGACGTGAAATATGATCCCACAACACAGATCGCTGGTCATGTTCAGCTCTTGTTCCTACAAATACATCTGGTTGAACATAATTCCAGTAGCGCTTTAACCTGATGTGCGGAACAATGTTTTTATAAAGCTATTCCTCTGTCCAAACACACCGTGTGCACCAGTTTAACTGCGTTTTGTGGTTAAAACGTTTTTTTTGTTGCGGTTTAATAGTCTATTTTAATATTTTTAATGTCCATTTAGTCTGCAAAATGACTAAATGTAAATGCATTTATAATTGCATGTTAATTATAAATCTGTCAGTAACAGTAAGAGAATAGCACGGTTTGTCTCGGGTCTGCGGTTGAAACATTGTCATCAGTCATCATCTGTATCTGTATTTCATTTATTTAACAATAAAGTCTTGGCTGCTTGTTTATCATGAGCAGGTTTTCACTGAAAGCAAACCCGAGGGTCACATTAAAATCACACATCTGAGACTGAAGCACCTGCGTTAAACTCAGATCACGAGGACCATTCAGGATCAGAAAGAGCTTCATTCATTTGAGTGAGATATAGGTTACTTCTAATGAGACTTTCTTCTGTTGTTCAGAGGTGACAGAAGCTCCTGGATCGAACCTTCAACCTTTCACTTACCGACACAAAACCACTAACCCACCCAATGACAGAAACAATTCTTTAAAGGAACCGTTGACCCAAAAAGTACTCAACCTCAGGCCACATTTTCCTTATCAGCTGAACTATCCCTAAACTACTTCTGATCTGCCAGAGCTGGACCAGAAAGGATTAGCATCATGAATCGTGTCATGTGGACACTCGGTCATATATGTTTCGTAAACAGCCTGCAGGAATTGCACAAATTGAGGAGTTTAGCTGTGGTTTTGTCAAAAGTATGAGATTCAAGATCGAAAGATGAGTTCATCAGAGGAACATCGGAGACAAACGTTAAAGGCTTGATAACTGAGATGTGAGAATGTGGACTCTCTGATTGGTTTACACTGAAGGGGTTGTGATGAGATACCTTACTGTAAACCGACTGATTGAAACAAACAGCAGCACTGGACAACCAGAGACGAGAAGCACTCGCTTTGAGAGATAAACGCCATCATCGCACAGACAACTACTTCAAAGCCGCCCAGAATGATTCATGCATGTTTCTTACTTTACAAATGACCCTAACGGGCTCTGAAAGCTCTGATTATGAAGCATTAACGTCTTTACTGTAAATCACATCCAACACTGTTTGTAAACATGGCTTCTTTCCTGCTTTACTGTCAGCTCTTTCTGATGTGTGCACATACCTATAAATCATCATCAGAATATCTCAGACCCTAAATACCTCTGAAGCGATTAAAAAAACATTACGGTTAAGGAATTTTAGTGTGGTTTACATCACTTCATTATCATTACACACAGCATAAATCCTTCAAATAATGTACGAGAGGTTGTGCGAGAGGGTGCTTATTAGACAAAACTGTCACCACATAATAAAAATATTAATAACACACAGAAAAATGTGCCATTGGTCTGTACAGGCATGACATGCACGTGTCAAAGCTGTTATATTGTTGAATGGAATGATGCATTGTATAATGTGCAGCTAAACGTTTATTTTCTCCATCACGTTTTTGATGATAAACAGTGTGTTTTTATGTAAGCAGAACTTGGAGGGATTTCCAGAGGAACAAAAGAGACGTTCAGAATCGTGTCGCTGGTATTCAATCCCTGGAAATTCACTGAAGCCTGAGACAAAAGCGTAATATTTTTCTACTCGGGGGTCAATGAGTTCACAGCCATTTTCTGCTGGTCCTCTGATCTTCCTACACTTCATCAGGACGTCACACTAAAGCCAATCAAGAGACGCTTCAAGGGAGCCAACGCAGCCTGGTTTCTCCCAAAGTTTTTTTTCCCTCCATTTCTGTCACCGATGGAGTTTAGGTTCCTCTGGCTTGCTTAGTTGGGTACGCTTGACTGATTGCACAGACACTATTGACACGCTACAGTATATAAATATAAATAAAGCTGACTTGACATCAAAGCTTCTGCTTCAGAATGACAGAAACTGATGAAGTGCCTCTATTGTAGAGAGCTGACCGGCAACATCCATGCAACTATTGCTGAGCGTGCCATTACTGCTGCCACTCTTCAGTGTCTGTCCATGAAGAAGCACTGAGCAGGAGCTGGAGGCCGCGTGCTGCTGGTTAAGCTGTGTTCATGGGCAGTTCAAAGCTGAGCACCAAAACAAAGTGAAACACGTCCCTTAACGTTATTCCGCGTGTAACCGGTAGATGGCAGCAAAGACCGTCACCTGACAATCTACAGATCAACACAATACATAATCAATACACATCGAGATTTACTAGAAATATCAGCTCATTATCTTGCTTAATTTATATGAGTCGTTACAGGGTTTCTGCAGGCTTTATGAAATATGAAGGTAAATTTAAGAGTTTCTTGAGACCAAGGAATACATCCAAGGAAACACGTCTTCTTGCTTTCCAGTTCAAATGGCTAATGTCATAATGTCATGCCAGAAGATAAGAAGTCCTGTTTTATGTGAAAGTAATCAAAATGAAGTAGGTTTACGATAAAAACAAGAACAAATATCTGTCAGTAAAAACAAGTGTAAAACAAGACATTTTACATTTGCAGTAAATTGATTTAAGAATGTTCAGATATTTGTCCTGTAAAACAAAAATACAGAGGAAGATGTTTATTTTTTTGCAGCGCATGCAACATTTAATTCCATGACTTTATGAAGTTAAGAGTTTTAAAGGCCCACAGAAACACCGTAATTAAAAAAAAAAGATACCATACGACAGCATCAATTCAGAAAGAGTATTAACTGTGTACATTGTTCATGACGTTTATTTAGTGCTACATTAATCATTTGTTCACATGTAAATATGTGCATGAAAAGTAACGTTTACGAAATGCTCAGGTGATGAAAACATCTCAATAACGGCCAGCTCTTCAGCAGCGCTTGAGTCGTAACACGCCGTGGTGACCCGTTCATCTGTTCACCAGCGTTAAACCAGGTATATCACAATATCACAATCACTGAACTCACACACTGATGGTAACTAGAGATGAGTGAAAACCATTTATTTCACCGGCCTTCTGATTGAGAGAGAGCCGTGAGTGTTGTCCGCTTGATATATGCATGTATTCCAACAATCCTACAGCAGTTTTTCATCTTCTCTTTTTCACACGAGAGACTGAAGCACCAAACCTCTCGTCTGGGTTTCTGTCGTCCAGACGCACGGATCCGCTTCATATGGACGTGTAATGCTTGCTGTAGTTGCTCAGCTTGATTTTCTCCGGCAGGATGATGTTGAGCGAATGCTGCTCTCTCTGCTGATCTCTCTGCTGTCGCACCAGCTGGCTGTACTTAGCGTTCGCCATCCACGTCTCGCAGCGGTTAAAGAAGACGATGCCCGTCGTGACCAGGATCACCAGACAGGTAAGGAGACCCAGGACGGAGAAGCAGATGATCTGGCTGCGGGTGACCAGCGGATCGGACGGCTGGAGTGGCTCACGCTCGGGCGGACGCAGCAGCTTGTGGAAAGCGTGAGCTGCTGCGGCATAGTGACCCGGACCTCCCGCTTTGGGCTTGAGCTTGCTGGTATGGAGTTCACAGGACGGGCCGGTGAATCTGTGCGGGCAGACGCAGGTGTAAGTCGGGTCACGACGGACGCATCTGCCGCCGTTCACACACGGATTGGGCTCGCAGACGTCAAGCTCCATCTCACAGACAGCGCCAGTGAATCCAGGCGGACAGAGGCAGGAGCAACGGCTGTCAAAGCCACTCGTGTTCACGCAGGTTCCTCCGTTCTGACAGCGAGAGCTGCGGATGAGAGGAAACACATCAGAGTTTCACCAACACGCAAGCTTTCTGTCGCTTTATGCAAACGCTTAACAGCTGCACGTCTCCATCCAGTTTCCTATTTTAGTTCATTTAGACAGTCAGAACCAAAATTCAGTCAAATTTGACCCTGGAGCACAAAACCAGTCATAAGGGTGTCAGTTTTTGTGAAATTTGAGATTTATACATCATCTGAAAACTTTCCATTGGTGTATGGTTTGTTAGGATCGGACAATATTTGGCTGAGATACAACTATTTGAAAATCTGGAATCTGAGGGTGCAAAAAAATCTAAATATTGAGAAAATCATCTTTAAAGTTGTTCAAATGAAGTTCTTAGCAATGCATATTACTAATCAAACATTAAGTTTTGATATATTTATGGTTGGAAGTTTACAAAATATCTTCATGGAATATTATCTTTACTTAATATCCTAATGATTTTTTGGCATAAAAGAAAAATTGTATAATTTTGACCCCATACAATGTATTGTTGGCTATTATTGCTACAAATATACCCAGCGCCTTATGACTGCTTCTGTGCTGCAGGGACACATATGTCTTTGCATTATATATCAAAATATCAAAACAAGTGACACTTTTTAATTAAAATATTTCACAAAATGTAGTTTGTTAAGTTTGAAAATGAAGCAATAAACATATTGTTCATAAAATCTTGGCCACTTTTTAAAAAAAATTCAGTTCGAGAACAAAATTTGAACTGAAATGATCTGAATAATGACTCTGTTGTATTCTGTAGCTTTACAGCTGAATTAGAGTTTGTCTCATATTTCCTAAGTTTGCATCACTGATTCTGTTATTTGCCTGTTTAATACTGTGAAGCTGCTTTGAAAATATCTACTGTATAAAGCGCTATTTAAATAAAGGTGACTTGACCTGTTTAATGCCAAATTTATGTAACATGTGAATTTGTTCATGTGCGGAGAACTGACGTCATACACCCTTTAAAAATCAGTTCAAAATAAAATGAAGATAGTTGAACTTCGGCATCATTTGAGCACAAATACAACTTGGTTTGATATTTTGTATCCAATGCAATGAAGTTCAGACATGTTTAAGTGTAAAGTAAAGATACTGTTTGTCTAATCTAATCAGAGGTGTACATGCGTGATCAATTGAGCTAGCATTAGTGAGCATTTGATTTCTTAGTAAAGGTCAAATAAGGATGATCAATGCGGTTAGAAATGAATGGCAGCGCTGGATGATCTCACGTCAACAGCAGCTTTATGTGAGCGATATTTTCTAGTTTTTCAATCCACAAACGTTTAACCGAGGAAATGGTCTGTCATCCCGTCTCTGTTTGAACTAGAATCAGAGTTACCCGTTCACTGAACACGGTCCTTTCTTCAGCTGGCAGTTTTCTCCTGTGTATGCAGGAGAACAAAGGCAGACGTGTCCTCCTCCTCTGGTCTCCACACAGGTAGAGTTTCCCGAGCACGGCTTTGATGAACACTGGTGAACGTCTGAGAGAAAACAACAGATTCACATTGTTATCGTCATCACAGCACTCCTCCACCGTTCACATGACCCTTTTATTTCTAAGAATTCTGGCCCTGCAAGTTCATCTCTGCTGATACTCCTTTATAAAGTCCTGTAGGACACTAGACCTCGATCGCAGCGAGCGCCCGTCCAGCCGCGCTCACAGATGCACTGCCCGGGTTCTTCACACGCTCCGTGAACACAGTCAGGTGAAGGAACGCACTGATCGCACGCCGCGCCTCGCCAACCTGCTCTGCACCTGTAACACACACCACAACACCTGCTTTACAACACACATCCATACTAATGTGTCACTGACCTTTAACTGCTTCTAAAGAACATCCATAAAACATATGTGAGTCTCTGGAGACTTCTACTGATAAATTAAAATCTCTCACACATTGACAGCATTCAATTATTCATTTGTTTCTAAAATGGTTAATGACACACTCACACACACTCCTCACACACACACACACACACACACTCTCACACCACACACACGCACACACACACACCCTCTCTCCACACACACACCTCACACACACCCACACTCTCACCCACACACACACACACACACACACACACACACACACGACACACACACACCACACTCTCACACACACACACACACACACACACAACCCTCTCACACACACACACCACAACACGACACACACACACACTCTCACACCCACACACAACCACACACACACACACGGACACACACACACACACACACACACTCTCTCACACACACACACACTTTCTCTCTCTCTCTCACACACACACCACAACACACACACACACACACAAACACGACTCTCACACTACACACACACATACACACACACACACACTCTCTCTCTCACACACACACACAACACACGCTCACTCACTCACACACAACACACACACACACAACACACACAACGCACACCACTCTCACACACACACACACACACACACACACACTCTCCCATCACACCCCACCCACACACCACACTCTCCTCACCACACACACACACACACACTCTCTCACACACACACACACTCTCTCACACCACACAACACACCTCCACACACTCACACACACACAACACACACACACTCTCACACAGCACACACACACACACACACTACTCTCACACACACACACACACACACTCGCACACACACACACACACACCACACACACACACCTCTCCTCTCACACACACACCACACTCTCTCACACACACACACTCTCCCCACACAACACACACACACACCACACACACACCACACCACACACAACACACACACACACACACTTCTCACACACACACACACACAACGACACACACACACACACACACACAAAAAAAAACACACACACACACACACCCACACGCACACAAACACACACACACAAACAAAAACACACACACACACACACACCCACACACAAACCACACACACACACACTCTCACACATAACCACACACACACACACACACACACCATCTCTCGCACACACACACACACACCACACACACACACACTCTCACACACAAACACACACAACCCACACACACACACACCCTCTAACACACACACACACACACACACACCACTCTCCACACACACACACACACACACACTCTCACACCACACACACACACACACACACACCACAACACATCTTTCCTCTCACACACACACACACACTCTCAAACACACACACACACTCTCACACACACACACCCACACACACACACCACCACACACACCACACACACACACACACCATACACACACACACATCATATACACACACACACCACACACACACACAGCACACACACACACACACACACTCAGGTATTTCTCTCTCTCACACACACACACACAACACTCTCTCACACACACACACACAACACACCCCACCCCACACACACACACACCCACACAAAAACACACACACACACACACACTCACACAACACAACACACACACACACACACACAAACACCACACACAACACACACACACAACCTCTCACACACACACACACACAACACACCACACACACCCACTCTCTCACACACACCCTCTCACAACACACCAAACACACACACGCACTCACACACAGACACGCACTCACACACAGACACACACACCACACACCACACACACACACACTCTCACACACACACCACACACTACTCTCACACACACACACACACACACAACACACACACACTCTCTCTCTCTCACACTCTCACTCTCTCTCACACACTCCTCACACACACACACACACACACACTCATCACACACACACACACACTCTCACACACACTCACTCACTCACACACTCACACACACACTCTCACTATAACACACACACACACACTCTCACACACACACACACACACCTCTCTCACACACACACACAACACACACCCTCTTCTCACACACACACACACACACACACACACCCACACTCGTCACACACACACAACCACACACACACACCTCTCACACACACACCACACACAACACACACACACACACACACAACCAACACACACACACTCTCTCACACACACACACAAAAACACAAACACACACACACACACACTCTCACACACACACACTCTCACACTACACACACACACACACACACACCCACACACACCCACAAACACACACACACTCACACACAAACACACAGGTTTGTTTTTGTGAAAAGTGTGGACTCTCCATAGGTGTAATGGTTTTTATACTGTACAAATTGTATTTTCTATTGCCCTACACCAACCTACCCCTAAACCTACCACAGAGACTTTTCTGCATTTTTAAGATTTTCAAAAAACTCTAGTTTCGTAATTTTTAAAAGCCTTTTTGCATTCCGTGGACCAGTAGTGTCCCCATAACCCACCTTCATATTGAATACCTGTGTCTAGACGCCTGTCATTAGACAAATTTTGTGCCTCTCAAATAAACAACCCAAACCAGTGCCTAACACGCACACACATCATACACAATATAACACACACACACAAACACACCCACTCTCCTCTCAACACAACACACACACACACACACACACACACACACACACACACTCTCCCTCACACACACACACACACACACACCTCCGTCTCACCTGCTCCATGAAGCCGTGGTTTTGATGACATCCAGCTTCCACTTCTGTGACCTAAACCCCACACACACACACACAACACACACATACTTGTGTAATACACAATCATGTTTCCCAGAGTCTGTCATATATCATATTTTTTACACACTCCACACATGAAGTTGACTGACAGCAGTAGAAACGCAACGGATACTGATGATCCGCGTCACTAAATCAGTAAAATAAGAGATACATATTAATATCGATATTTCACCTTGAGCAGAAACAGGCGCGCAGAAGAGCAGCAGAAATGAGAATCCGAGCCGGAGAAATACATGCATCCTCCCGCAGCTCTATCCTCGATCCTCCGCTGATAATCGCCTTCACATCATCCCACAAACTTGCCGCTGAGCGCGCGAGCAGCACATCGCTAAACTAGTCCTCAAGACTAGTACTCAGAGTGAAAACAAACTCATCTGAGAAAGTCCGCGACGGTCAAAGCGAGTTTGAGAGGTAAATCCGACTGACCCTCCGCGAGCTGCTGCTGCCTCAGCCTGACCCACAGAACTAAACTCCACCCATCACCTACCCCCATCACCTAACTACACACACCCAAACATCACAGAACTAAACTCCACCCATCATCTATCTACACACATAAACATCACAGAACTAAACTCCACCCATCACCTAACTACACACACAAATATCACTGAACTTAACTCCACCCATCACCTAACTACACACACAGATATCACTGAACTAAACTCCACCCATCACCTGACTACACACACAAACATCACAGAACTAAACTCCACCCATCACCTATCTACACACACAAACATCACAGAACTAAACTCCACCCATCACCTGACTACACACACAAACATCACAGAACTAAACTCCACCCATCACCTAACTACACACACAAACATCACTGAACTAAACTCCACCCATCACCTAACTACACACACAAACATCACAGAACTAAACTCCACCCATCACCTGACTACACACATAAACATCACAGAACTAAACTCCACCCATCACCTGACTACACACACAAACATCACAGAACTAAACTCCACCCATCACCTAACTACACACCCAAACATCACAGAACTAAACTCCACCCATCATCTATCTACACACATAAACATCACAGAACTAAACTCCACCCATCACCTACCCCCACCTACCTAACTACACACCCAAACATCACAGAACTAAACTCCACCCATCACCTATCTACACACATAAACATCACAGAACTAAACTCCACCCATCATCTATCTACACACATAAACATCACAGAACTAAACTCCACCCATCATCTATCTACACACATAAACATCACAGAACTAAACTCCACCCATCATCTATCTACACACATAAACATCACAGAACTAAACTCCACCCATCATCTATCTACACACATAAACATCACAGAACTAAACTCCACCCATCATCTATCTACACACATAAACATCACAGAACTAAACTCCACCCATCATCTATCTACACACATAAACATCACAGAACTAAACTCCACCCATCATCTATCTACACACATAAACATCACAGAACTAAACTCCACCCATCATCTATCTACACACATAAACATCACAGAACTAAACTCCACCCATCATCTATCTACACACATAAACATCACAGAACTAAACTCCACCCATCATCTATCTACACACATAAACATCACAGAACTAAACTCCACCCATCACCTGACTACACACACAAACATCACAGAACTAAACTCCACCCATCACCTAACTACACACACAAACACCACTGAACTAAACACCACCCATCACCTAACTACACACACAAACACCACTGAACTAAACACCACCCATCACCTAACTACACACACAAACACCACTGAACTAAACACCACCCATCACCTAACTACACACACAAACACCACTGAACTAAACTCCACCCATCACCTCTCCCATACACCTAACTACATCACACAAACATCACGAACTAAACTTAACGCCAGCCATCACCTAACACCCATCACCTAACTACACCCACAAACACATGAACTAACTCCACCCATCACCTATCTACACACATAAACATCACAGAACTAAACTCCACCCATCACCTACTCCCATCACCTAACTACACACACACAAACATCACAGAACTAAACTCCACCCATCACCTACACCCATCACCTAACTACACACACAGATATCACTGAACTAAACTCCACCCATCACCTGACTACACACACAAACATCACAGAACTAAACTCCACCCATCACCTAACTACACACACAAACACCACTGAACTAAACTCCACCCATCACCTAACTACACACAGAAACATCACAGAACTAAACTCCACCCATCACCTAACTACACACATAAACATCACCGAACAAACCCCAACCCATCACCTAACTACCACACAACATCAGAACTAAATTCCACCCATCACCTATCTACACACATAAACATCACAGAACTAAACTCCACCCATCACCTATCTACACACACAAACATCACTGAACTAAACTCCACCCATCACCTAACTACACACACAGATATCACTGAACTAAACTCCACCCATCACCTGACTACACACATAAACATCACAGAGCTAAACTCCACCCATCACCTATCTACACACAGAAACATCACAGAACTAAACTTCACCCATCACCTAACTACACACATAAACATTGCTGAACTAAACTCCACCCATCACCTAACTACACACACAAACATCACAGAACTAAACTCCACCCATCACCTGACTACACACATAAACATCACAGAGCTAAACTCCACCCATCACCTATCTACACACACAAACATCACAGAACTAAACCCCACCCATCACCTAACTACACACACAAACACCACTGAACTAAACTCCACCCATCACCTGACTACACACACAAACATCACAGAACTAAACTCCACCCATCACCTAACTACACACACAAACATCACTGAACTAAACTCCACCCATCACCTAACTACACACACAGATATCACTGAACTAAACTCCACCCATCACCTGACTACACACATAAACATCACAGAACTAAACTCCACCCATCACCTAACTACACACAGAAACATCACAGAACTAAACTTCACCCATCACCTAACTACACACATAAACATTGCTGAACTAAACTCCACCCATCACCTAACTACACACATAAACATTGCTGAACTAAACTCCACCCATCACCTATCTACACACATAAACATCACAGAACTAAACTCCACCCATCACCTAGCTACACACACAAACATCACAGAACTAAACTCCACCCATCACCTATCTACACACACAAACATCACTGAACTAAACTCCACCCATCACCTATCTACACACACAAATATCACTGAACTAAACTCCACCCATCACCTATCTACACACACAAACATCACAGAACTAAACTCCATCCATCACCTACACCCATCACCTAACTACACACACAAATATCACTGAACTTAACTCCACCCATCACCTAACTACACACACAGATATCACTGAACTAAACTCCACCCATCACCTGACTACACACATAAACATCACAGAACTAAACTCCACCCATCACCTATCTACACACATAAACATCACTGAACTAAACTCCACCCATCACCTGACTACACACACAAACATCACAGAACTAAACTCCACCCATCATCTATCTACACACATAAACATCACAGAACTAAACTCCACCCATCACCTATCTACACACACAAACATCACAGAACTAAACTCCACCCATCACCTGACTACACACACAAACACCACTGAACTAAACTCCACCCATCACCTATCTACACACATAAACATCACAGAACTAAACTCCACCCATCCCCTAGCTACACACACAAACATCACAGAACTAAACTCCACCCATCACCTAACTACACACACAAACACCACTGAACTAAACCCCACCCATCACCTATCTACACACATAAACATCACAGAACTAAACTCCACCCATCACCTAACTACACACACAAATATCACTGAACTTAACTCCACCCATCACCTAACTACACACCCAAACATCACAGAACTAAACTCCACCCATCACCTATCTACACACATAAACATCACTGAACTAAACCCCACCCATCACCTATCTACACACACAAACATCACTGAACTAAACTCCACCCATCACCTAACTACACACACAAATATCACTGAACTAAACTCCACCCATCACCTATCTACACACACAAACATCACAGAACTAAACTCCACCCATCACCTAACTACACACATAAACATCGCTGAACTAAACTCCACCCATCACCTAACTACACACAGAGACATAACAGAACTAAACTCCACCCATCACCTATCTACACACATAAACATCACTGAACTAAACTCCACCCATCACCTGACTACACACATAAACATCACAGAACTAAACTCCACCCATCACCTAACTACACACACAAATATCACTGAACTTAACTCCACCCATCACCTAACTACACACACAAACATCACAGAACTAAACTCCACCCATCACCTGACTACACACATAAACATCACAGAGCTAAACTCCACCCATCACCTATCTACACACACAAACATCACAGAACTAAACTCCACCCATCACCTGACTACACACACAAACACCACTGAACTCTACCCATCATCACCTTCATCTAACAAGGATCACTCATCACTAAACTACAGCTATTTTAAACGAGCATCAAGACTAGTGGAGTTAGACTTTCTGAACTGTCTGAACTCTAAACATGGGCTCATATCATATTCTTTGTCAGTCATGATTTAACGTGTCATGAGCATGTTTTACCTGCTCTCTGATCCTGACAATTAAAGAGGCTGTTTTCCTGCTGCTGTGCCTTTAAACGACTACAGCAGCTGTAAGTAGAACATGACTGTCTGACCTCTACATGTCTGAAATTGAGCAACAGCACAGTATTCATACTATAGGTGTGGAAAAACGAGTGTGCTATTCTTAGCACAGCCTTAGTTTTCATGCTCTTCTTGATAGTGGAGAGAATTTTTGGTTCTGAAAGATTTCTGATGATCTTTATTTGATGAATGGTTTGATCTGTAGCTCGACACCAGGGTATTTCAGCTGTACCTTTATACCCAAAGACCCAATTAAATGTTATTTGGGCCTCTAAATCGTCGACTCTCACTGAAGGAATCGCTGTCCTAGCAGGGGAAATTATTTCTTGGCACACGTCTTCAAGCGCAGGGAAGCATCATGTGCTGCATCTCTTAATATCGCCGGCGCAGCTCCGGCACATGTCTGGATGTAAACACTGATAACCTCGCTCTCGCTGGAAAAACAGGGCCGTCTGTGAAAAATCTCCAATGCATTAGGATGAAACCATGGGGGGACTGTAAAAACAATTCAATCTTTTCATAGAGGCAATATATCCAACTTCATTTGAGTGTTTCATAACCAGCACAACATCTGCCATGAAACAGCTTTTGATTCAGCTTATTAAAGGACAGGGATCAGCTATTGATATGCGGCACTTTGATCTCATTTGAGATCCGTTATTTTCCTCCATCCTGAGGGTCTCTCCGGCTCGATGGGATGCTGTGGACAAGCGGCCGTCACTCAGTGATGATTGATTACAGCAAGAACAGGGAAAACGAACAAATGAACAGCGGCGCTGAAGGTGACGCTCTGCCTCTCTGGCCTTCATTTGGAGTAATTATAACTCAGCGGGACAGGCACCTTAATGATGTTAGAGAATTTTACATGCTAATTTTATTTATAACCCAATGCGCTAGCACTGAGATGAGCTGATATTTACTGATACAACCTGCAGAGAGAAAGATGACAACAAATGACATGCATATAACCGTGACATAAAATAAAAAGAGGTCGATTCAGTCTTGACACTTTGATGGAGTCTGCTGTAAACGTGCTGTAGATTTACAGCCGTGGGCTTAATAACCAGCTGCTGTGGGATGTTATTCATTAGTTATTCCACACCTTTACTGAAAAGGCTGTACATCTGTGCTCTCGTCTATGGAGTGATTCTGAAAAAACATCTGTATTAAAAGATTAAATGCATCACGCGGGATAATTAGGGTTGTCCCCAAATGCCACTTAATCTTAGTTTGATGAGTCTCACTGGTTCACTTTAATTTCATTTAATTAGCCTACTATAATGAATATTATCTACATGTTTATCTTCAACAGGTGTGCTGAAAAACGCACAGCCATCAAGCCAAACATCACACATGACCTCCAATAAATGTCCCGTTTTCTAGCCAAGAGACGCCTCTCAGACTTGAAAATATAAACCTTTCCAGAAACACTTAAAGGTAGAAACGAGCTCTTGGGTATCAGTGGCAGTCCTGTTAATCGAGTTTGATTTAATGAGCTTACATTTCCATTGTTCATTCCATTGTTCCATTATTCATAGTTCTGCACTGAATCCGCTGCAGGAAAAACTCAATGAGTCCAGGGCAGATCAATGTGTTTTCCTCAGGCAACATAAAGGATGTTCATTAGTCTTCAGTTTTATCTTTCTCTGGCAGAACTAACCCCCCCCTCAAACCTTTCTGAATTGTTTCAGTCTGACAAAACAATTGAGAATTTCAATTGTCGTTTTTTCAGTACTCACTGACTACAGTGGAATAGTAGATGAGTTTGTGTGAAAATCCTCCAGTGATCATGATTCCTGACACACGAGAAGAGTCAGACTGGTCTCTAGTCATAACCACATTAGATGCAGGGCTGAGAATCTTATCCAATTTTCATGTGAGCACCAAATCAAAGCGCAATTTTCATGCCAGGACACGCACGCAGATGAACACACACACATGGATGTAATTACAGAACGATGCGACTATAAGAACAATCCAAACCTGTCAGTGAAAGTTAGCATGTGCAATGTTAAAGATTTGTGGTGATCCTTTTAGAAACAGCAACCACGATTTGGCTTTTAAGTAGCATTTTCATTTATGCGTTTAGGAGACGTTTCTATCAAAACCGACATTCAATAGAAAAACATTAGCAATTTGTTACAGAGCCAACAATCATAGTGTACAATGCCAGATTTATTAGAAAGCTAGACTAGGAAACAAGTTTCTGTGATAACAGACAATAAACGTGTTCCTGTAGCTCAAACACAGAACATGGGTCATATAGTCACGGGTTTGCTTCGCAGGGACTGCACGAACTGATCAAACGTATATATATCTTGAATACAGTCTCTTTGGATGAATCGCCTGCCAAATGCAAATGATGCCACCAGAGCAGAACGTTTCCTACACCTCAGAAATAATAACCTGTGAAACTACAGCTTGTCACATCCACAAAAACTCACTCTGAATGAAAATCTAACAGGAAGGAGGAGAGATGTGTTCCTGTTGCTCAGGATAACTGAGGATAACGTTGGTCTTTTAGGAGGCTCTCGTTCACATCGTGCTTTAAATATGATGGAGTTACAGTAGTAGTTTCTGCTGAATCTGTGGAGAAATGCAGAAAGATGAGAGTAAAACACTTAGTACGTTCATGTTTAATGAACGGCGGTGTAACCGTGTTCTTCTTCTCGGGTTCAGCGTGACCTCCACAGAAGTAAAAGCTGTTCAAGCTGTTCTGCAGAATGCCATCAGTCTGTGTGTGAGTGTGTTTCACCTCTGACGTGTGTCAGTCTCTTATTTCTATGAAGCGTGTCTGCTGTCTGAATACTGCTGCCCTTTAACTAATTCTTGTTGAGTGTTTGTTTGCGTCTGTTATTCAGAGCCGCAGGGCCATTCATTGACTGCAGGAATATAAAGCTATTGATTTCATTCCCTGGAGGAGCTTCATGGGAGGGATTCAGAACGCGCGGGTGTGTGTGTGTGTGAGGGTGGTGAGTGTGAGGTGTGGTGTGTCGTGAGTTGGGTGTGTGTGTGGTGTGTTTGTGTGTTGTTGTGTGTAACCCCAGCTGCTGTGAGCAAACTAATTCATATAAGACGCTCTCATTATCATGCAAGTTGTGTGTGTGTGTTGTGTGGTTCCAGCAAAGGCTGTAAATGACAAGCATCAGGATTCAGCAGCAAAGTGACAGAACTAGGACAAAAAACGTGCGGCGGGTCCATTCCGCTTTCCATCCGTATACGTTGCCATTAGAACGATGCACAGAGGAGGATGAAGATTTGGTGTGATATGATGGCCAGAGATGAGGATGAGCATATGTAATCTCAGCGTTAAGTGAACATCAAGAGCAAGTACATTGCTTCTATAGCTCTTCCCGAAACCACCATGCACCATTCAAAAGCAGCTTTATAGAAAATCATGATGTCATGATATCTTAATATCTTCATGCCATAGTCACATGTAACAGATAAGAGCTGGACGATAACAGAGTTACATTTTGCGATATAATAAGTTACATTTTGCACACGTTTGATCTGTATTTCTCACATTCCCTGTGAAACTCTTAGATATGAGTTCATTTACTGTAAGCACCAAATGATGATAAAAAAGATCACTGATTCATCACGTTTGTTTTCAAACACACGCACATGCACTGTTTTTCCATATGAATAGAAATTGGAATAATATGACTATTACTGGTATATTAGAGAGTTAAATGGACATCAGGACTGTGAGCCAAACAGAAGAAAGGAGAATGAAACATAAGTGAACAACACTAATAAGTGAACTCTTACAAGTGCATTGCAAAAAAAAAAAGAAAAGATTTTCTTACACAGTATTTGTGTGTTGTTCTCCAGTACAAATATCTAAGCCTTCTTAAATAAAAATACAATAACTGGAGATTCACCAGGATAGGAGATATTAAAAATATGGTAACACTTTACACTAAGTTTCCAGTAGTTAATGCATTAACTAACATTAATTAACAATGAGCAATACATTTGTTAAAGTGTTTATTAATCTTTGTTAATGTTTGTTAATGAAAATACAGTCGTTCATTGATAATTCACAATGCATTAACTAATAAAACAAGCACAACTTTTGATTTTAATAATGCATTACAGGTATTGTTCATGCTTAGTTCATGTTACTAAAAGTAGTTAACGAAAATATATAAAACTTATTGTAAAGGTGTTACCAAATGAGGCAATTAATGTTTCTGATTTGAATTAAGTGTATTTTTGAGCTCTTGCTTTAATCATAAATCACAACTTTTTGATCAGTTTTCAGAATGAAGACTTAATATCTTAAGTCATGTTGCTTCTCAGGTTAATGTACTGTACTGCAAAACAAGACAAAAATCCTGAGTAGAAAAGAGTCGAGGACGATCCCACATGAGAAGCAGACTTTTGAGAAAACGTTCTTCTGATTTTAGAGTCTGTCGTGACACTTACAGCTTTTAATACCGAGCAGTGAGATCCTGTCGGGTGGTTGTTCTCATTAACACACACTTCATTAGTGTTAAAGCAGCGATGAATGAAAGCATACCCAGTGTGTGCTCATGTTTTTACGGTCAGCTGCGCTGTGAACGACAGACGCAGTATTTCATCAGACTAGATACCGTGAAGTCTGATGATTATTATGAGTCTTAATTGGCAGATAATACTTGAATATTAACTGGATGTTGCACTGTACTTGCACAAATGAATCTGTCTTTGTTTGACATCATTCATTAGAAAATGAGATTTCTAATCTGACACAGATTCACACTTTATTCACAGGAGCATTAATCACGGCTGATGAATCCTGCTGCCTGATTATGAGGACAATACGATAATTATTAGATGGCTTTTAATAAGAGTAAAGCTGAATCTTATCAGTCATAAGAGCGTCTGATCTGTACAGAGACGCATGAGCTCCGGTTTATGAAGAAACAAAGAGAAAAAAACCCAATCAAAGCCACTTTAAAATGACAAACATGCTCGATATCAGATGGATTTCCAGTCTGTGATGATTATTAATTCAAAGCATCAAAGAGTTTAGTTCCTCATTTCATAAAGCGCTCGTTATGCTGATCGACATTCAGCCTCCTGTTCTTGTGTGTGTGTGTGGTGTGTGGGTTGTGTGTGAGTGTGGTGTGTGTGTGTGTGTTGTGTGGTGTGAGGTGTGTGTGTGTGTGTGGGTGTGTGTGAGGGTTGTGTGTGTGTGGGAGTGTGTGTGTGTGTGTGTGTGTGTGTTGCCGGAGTGTGTTGTGTGTGTGTTGTGTGTGTGAGTGGTTGAGTGTGAGTGTGAGTGTGTTGTGTGTGTGTGTGTTGTTTGGGGCGTGGGGGGAGTGTGTGTGTGTGTGTGTGTTGTGTGGTGTGTGTGTGTGTGTGTGTGTGAGGTGGGTGTGTGTGTGTGTGTGGTGGGTGTGAGTGTGTGTTGAGTGTGATGTGGTGTGTGTGTGTGGTGTGTAGTGTGTGTGTGAGTGTGTGTGTGTGTGTGAGTGTGTGGTGTGTGTGTGTGTGTGTGTGAGTAGGTGTGAGTGTGTGTGTGTGTGTGTTTGTGTGTGTGTGTGAGGTGTGTGGTGATTGCGTGTGTGTGTGTGTGTGCGTGTGTGAGGTGTGTGTGTGTGCGTGTGGTGAGTGTGTGGATGTATGTGTGTGAGTGTGTGTGGGTGTGTGTGGGTGTGAGTGTGTGTGAGTGTGTTGTGGGTGTGTGTGTGTGTGAGAGAGAAAGAAAGAGAGTGTGTGTGTGTGTGTGTGTGTGTGTGTGTGTGGTGTGTTGTGTTGTGTGTGTGTGGAGTGTGTGTTTTTTTCTGTGTGTGTGTGTGTGTGTGTGTGAGTGGGAGTGTGTGTGGTGTGTGTGTGTGTGAGAGAGAGACAATGTGTGAGTGTGTGTGTGTGAGTGAGTGTGTGGGGTGTGTGTGTGTGTGTGTGTGTGTGTGTGTGTGAGTGTGAGTGTGAGTGTTAGTGTGTGTGGGTGTGTGTGTGTGTGTGAGTTGTGTGTGTGTGTGAGAATGTGGTAGTTAATAGAATAAGCTGTAAATCCATATGATCTGTGTGGGTTTTAATAAGTACAGTAACTGATCTCATCACAGTGTTTGTTATTCACACGTCAAACAGGACCACAGCTTAACTATCAGAAACTGCAGCAGCTGAAAACTCTTCATCTTTTTAATTCTATACACCTGCAGAATTCATTCATATCTATCAGAAGATCTGTATTCTCAGAGATATGCGGCCGATGTTCACATGCATCTGTTGTTTGCTGCATTCTGTTCATCAGTGCGTCTCTTTTGTGTGTCGTACCTCTGAAAAATAATTGTGTCCTGGTGGATACTGAGCCAAGGCTTTATGCAGGCAGCGGTTGTCATGGAAACAGGACCACATTTCCTGTCTATTGCCAGACACACACAGACACACACCACACACACAACACACACACATGGATGTATATCAGCGAGACTTAGATATCACTCTCAGGAAAGAACATGATCTAACAGCAGGTGCGTCTGAACACGTCCATAAACAGCCTGAAGTCTCATGACACCTGTGAGCTTCACCACGCGTTCAGATGCATTACACTGATTCACAGGGTTTTACTGTAGTAACATCACACTGCTGGAGATATGATGATCTCTGTGACATTATGAATGTGCGTATGTGAAGATTGAGAGTATAGTTTGCACTGTTAAATATATATATAAAAAAAAAGTATCACTGTATCTGCTAGCGTCACAAAAATTCCAATGTACGGAATAAAATGCACATACGGGCCTCTTTACTATTATATTAATTATTATTACAAAAATTGTGAACAGATATCATAAGAGACTTTCAGATTGTAACTTTTGCTCAAGGAAAATAGATTTTGAAGTGCTGGATAGACATTCCTTCATTTAAAAAAACTAAATAAAAAAATAAATGGATAAACTGTGAAATATTTTTGGCATAAATGCGCATCTTACATCATATATGTTTGGACTATGCTATTTGACTTTGAATAATGCATATAGTATTCCTAAAGAATGTCGTGATGATTTAAAAACTAGAGAATGGAAGATTAGATATGTCGAATATGCCTCCACTGCGACTTATTTTATTTATTTTTATATATATTTATATTTTGCTCTTCTTTGTTGGGAGAAACTTTGCATTTTAGGCTTGTCATCAGTTATTCGGAGCTCTTTTTTGAACTATATTAGAAAAACATATATTAATTAACATTTAAAATAAATAAATAAATGTTTGTTTTAATGGAATCAATTATATTAAAAAATATGTATGCCATGTTGTTATGATAGATGCTTGCTACAAGAATGATACAGCCTTATAAGCAGGCACATTGTAACTATGAACAGGAAAGCTTGAAATACACCTCTAACAATGAAAACTATTCAAATATTTTTAAATATTAAACAAGGCATTCTTAACAATTCATAGCAATATAATATAATTATACTAAATAGGATCTAAATAGAAATAATAGAATAGAATAGAATATAGTATTAGATAAAAAAAATACATTTTCACTTTGTACACTTGTGCATAACTCCATGAACAAAACAGAAAGTCACAACACACAGGACAAAACACACACGCATCCCACTCACACACACACACGCACACACACACACACAAAAAAACACAAACACACACACACACACACACACACACTCACATCACACACACACACACACACACACCCACACACACACACCCACCACACACACTGACACACACACTCACACGAACACACTCACACTCACACACACACACACCACACTCACACTCACACACACACTCACACGCACACACCACACACTCACACGCACACACACACAGACACACTTCACACTACCACACGTCACACTCTCACACTCACACACACAGCAACCGCCACAATCAACTCACACACACACACACCAACACACTCACACACACACACACACATACACACACACACACACCAGAGACATCACACACACACACACACACAACCAACACACACACACACACACACACTCACACTCACACTCACACTCACACCCACCCTCACACACACTCCACACTCACACACACACTCCCACTCACACACACACACACACAGACTCACTCTCACACACACACACTCTCTCTCTCTCACTCTCACACTCACACACTCACTCGCACTCACACACACTCCACACACTCACACACCACCCACACACACACACACACTCACACACACACACAATCACTCACTCTCACACTCACACACACTCACACTCACACACACACAACACACACACAACAAACACACACACACAAACACAAAAACACACACACACACACACACACACACATCCACTCACACACACACTAACACTCACACGCACGCAAAAACAACAGAACTCTCTCACACACACACCACACACACACACTCACACTCACACACACACAGACTCACTCTCACACTCACACACGCAACCTCACACCACACACACACACACACACACACCCACCACACACTTAACCCACACACACTACACATACAGACTCACACTCACACAACAACACACCACACACACCAACACACAACACACACTAACACATACAGACATCACACTCACATCACACTCACAATCCCACTCACACCACACACACTCACACACACACACCACACATATATACACACACACACACAAACACACACACTCACTCACAGACACACACACACACTCAGATCACACACACACACACACAGACCACACACACACACACCACTCACACACACCTCACACATACAGGAGCTCACACTCACACACACACACACACCCACACCACAACACCCTCACAAACCACACAACACACACACACACACACACCCAACAAACACACACACACACAAGAACCACACACACCCTCCACACACCTACAGACTCACACACACACACACACACACACTCACACAAACACCTACAGACTCACACACACACACACCCCCAGACACTCCCCAACACACCACACCTGTCCGCTTTTTCCCAGCGTTTGTTCATAAAGTTAGAGAACCTTGCCAAAGGTCTGAGAACGATCCCTGTTATCTGGGTACAGACGTTCCTGTAGCTGAAACATTAGATTATGCCGCTAGTAATGCCAAGGCCAAGGGTCTGATTCCCAGAGAAAGCAAGAGCTGATAAAATGTAAACGTGTACTTTGAATACAATAAGTCACTTTGCATGAAAGTGTCTGCCAAATGCATGAATGTAAATGTATAGATAGTGTGAGAGCCACAGCACATCTGCTGTCAAGCACTTAAAAAGCAATATAAGAGTGTGTGGTCTGCAATGCAAGTCATAGTAGGGGTTTGTGTGAGGAGCAGGTCTAATTATTTTCTGCCTGATACACCTGCGCAGTTCAGCGCTCAGTGCCATATAAGGAAAAATGGCGGAGCAGAAACGGTGCACACATTTCATTGGCTCTTGTGTGTGTCGTCGCAGTGCCGAACTTGAATATGCAGAAGCTAAAATGCGAGCTGAAAGGAGGCACAGATTCTGGCTCCAACCCGTATTCAGCACTTCTGATCTCATAACAAACCAGCTTAATGAGTGTCTGATGTTGTCCACTAGAGGATGCTGAAACACACTTTACAAAAGAGCAGTTTCTGTTGAGATATGCATATGAGATGTGTGTGAAAGGTCATGACCCCCCACAGACCCTTCAATAAACAACTGCATTGATTTTATAGCATTATCCCAAAAATAAAGTGGACTGCGTTCTTTAATGCAAGAGATCGTGCAGCTTGTACATAGCATTTTCACAGTTTTACCAACTGAAGGAAATGAAATGCAGCAATGCAACATGAATGATGAAGAGTGCAGAAAAGAAAACAATGAGAGCTTTACTCACAAGACACTGTTTTCTGTGAGCTGCTTTGATACAATAGTGAACGTGCACAAACTAAACTGACCTGACAGTAATTACTAGCTGGCATCCGAAACACTGCTTCATAGAGTGCTTAGTGTTAAATATAGCTGTGTTCAATCCAGTGAATATCTTAAAAGTATATTAGTATGATTGTGTTGTTGTCACTGTGGATGAAGAAATGTGATTGTGATCAGGTAGACACACATTAATCAATATCACATTTGGCAAGGTGACTAATGAGTTCTCAAGTTTGTTCCCAAGTTTGGAGTCACTGCAGTATAATTAAATGATGGATCTGTGTTGAGGTTATACACGAATCAGAGAAGAAAACATTATAAAAATGACACAGTGAGACAGTTTTAAGTGTCCAGATAGGGTTTAAGTTCCTTACAGAAAACAGGAAAGTAGGGCTTAGCACCTTGAAGCTTACATTTCTGTAATAATAAATAAGTGTATCAAAAACTATTGGTCCTTGTCTTCTTTAGCAAAGTTGTGATGACCAAATAAAACACCTTTGTAAGAACAAAGACAACCTGTGAATAAGCTGTAGAAAACTACAGAACATCCTTCCAATAAAGAGTCTTATGTATAGTCCCAAAAGATATGAAGACACAGGAGCATATCTGGAAACATTCTTTTAAACAGAGCTTAACAGGGTAAAAAATATGAAATTATAAACATCCTTTACCTTATTATTTATTAAATATTTACATAATAAAGAATTTGTTAAGTACTGCTTTAACCAATTTATCTTAAAAGTATTAAGGAAGCAAATATAAACCACATTCATATTTATTTATAACAACAGACTTTTTGTCTCCTATGCTTCCACAGAAAGTCAAATATCCTTCAATCAACGTCTGCACAAACAGGTTTATCTACAAATAAAGAGAGATATAGAGAGATATGCAGTATACCCTCAGCTCTAGCAACGAGGGTTCGGCCTCTTCGAGATAAATCTCTCTGTAACCATGAATTGAATTTCCTTTAAGCTTTCCAATCCAACAACTTGGTCAAAATGTAATCTACATCTGACTTTATCGTCCTTACAGATACACCAAGATAGGTCACCTGTGAGTTAACTGGAATACTGTAAAGATAAGGAGAAGAACAAGTCTTAACAGCTAACAAACCACATCTATCAAGATTTAACTTTAAACTGGAAGCTTTAGATAAAAACAATGCGTTCTATAGCAATCGGTATTTGTGATTAATCTTTTAGAAACAAAGTAGTGTCATCGGCTAGCTGACACATTAATACCAGAGACAATCACTGAATTTGGATCATTCTGACGTGAGACTCAAGTTAATCTCGAGATAAGGTCATGGGTTCGATTCCCACATAATTGCACTGCATTCAAGCTCTACATTTGTTCAATTAATGCATTGAACTGAAAAAAGTCCAACTTGCACTGCAAACCAAGTTGCTTTGAATAAAAGCATCTGTCAAATACATATCATGTATTAGGATGAGATAAATCATCTGATGTCTCGATAACACCAGAGATTTTCTCAGAATTGTGGTCGTGTGCATTGCATTGACATCTGCTGTGCACAAGAGACTTTTCTGCTTATTACCGTTCAGATTCAAACACTGTTAACATTTGTATTGGGTGTGCCCTCACACTGCTCATGTCATGTGACCTGTCTTCCAAAAAGGGACATATGCAAATAAAGGCAGTTCCGGTTCATCAGAATACCGAGTAGTGAGCATGTATAAATAAATATAATTTATCGGTTATTATACGCAAAATGGCTGTGCCAACAGGTTATGGGCCCAGGAGAGAAGCGGGTAACCAATGGAATAGACTATATTTCGACGGAGATGAAAAGAACTACGAACTTTGGGAAACAAAGTTACTAGGCCACATGCGTTTACTAGGACTGAAAGACACGGTGTTATCAGAGCCCCCAGCACGTGGTGATGAAGATGATGATGCCAATAAAAACGAGGAAGCATATGCTGAACTTATTCAGTACCTAGATGACAAAAGTCTGTCTCTTGTCATGAGAGATGCCGCGGACGAGGGTAGGAAAGCTCTATTTTGAGGGCAACAAGGAAAAGACGAACTCATTCATAAGGACGGTACTAAATTTTGCATACATGATTACAATAGACTGTACTATCTGAACACTGCGAACGAAGACAGTGATAGTTGTAACGGATGTTATGACATTCAAACCTGGCACGAAATCCTTGGTCACTGCAATTATGATGATGTTTCCAAATTGCAGAATGTAGTTGAGGGAATGAAAATCAAGGGAAAAATTGAAAAATCTAACCTAAGCTGTGAAATTTGCACACAAGGTAAATTTGTTACAGAGAACCTGATACACGAGCTAAGGCTGCACTTGAACTAGTGCACACAGACCTAGCTGGTCCAATTGACCCAGAGGCTAAAGATGGTTTTAAGTATGCTTTAGCATTTACTGATGACTACTCGGGTGCAGTGTTTGTGTACTTTTTAAAAGCTAAGAGTGACACTGCAAAGGCCACTGAAAAATTCATTGCTGATACAGCCCCTTATGGGAGCATAAAGTGTGTTAGGCCAGATAATGGGTCAGAATTCATGGCTAAAGAGTTTCAGTCACTGTTAAGCAAGAACGGTATTAGGCACGAGACCTCAGCACCGTATTCACCCCACCAAAATGGGACTTCTGAGAGAAATTGGAGAACCTTGTTTGAGATGGCAAGATGCATGCTCTTAGAGAGCAGTCTGCCCAAGATGTTGTGGACCTATGCTGTAATGACTGCTGCAGTAATTCGCAACAGGTGCTATAATAACCGAATACACCAAACCCCATACTATGTACTGACAGGGAAGAAACCTGATCTTTCAAAAATGAGAGTATTTGGTTCTGCATGCTATGCATACAAACAAGACAAAAAAAAATTGGATTGGGATTTTTGTAGGGTATGACAAAAACAGTCCGTCATACCTGGTTTATTATCCAGACACAGGAAAGGTTCTCAAGCACAGGCTTGTAAAATGCATCACAAGGTGTGTTACTGAACATCAGACACAGACTGACATTTCAATGTCAGATGACGATTCTCATGGGGAAAGATATGTGTCCTCCCAGACCAAACAGAACATAGCTGATCAGACTTCAGAAAACACTCATGAAACTCAATCTGAGACTGAGAATCAGAGTAGTGCTCAGACAGAGGGAGGGGATCAAAGTATGCGTTATCCTAAAAAAAATAGGAGAGCTCCCCAGTATTTGACAGATTATGTATCTGATGTTGAGTGTGATGATCAGATTCTAACTAATATTGACTACTGTTACAGAGTGTGTGACGTACCACAAACATTCAAGGAAGCTATGAGTTCAAACCAGTCACAGATGTGGGCTAAGGCCATGGAAGAGGAAATTAATTCTCTACCAGAAGGTAAACATGCAGTGGGGGGTAGATGGGTTTATGCTATCAAAAATAATACAGATGAGACCAAGACATTTGTAGCAAATCAGCTCATGAAAATATGATAATTCACCCTAACTATTATAATTAACTCTTCATATTTTTGATCCGACTGTAGAATATTTGGCTGACCTCAGGTCAACCGTCCTTGTCATTCCTAAGAAGTTAATTCCTGTTAAGACTAACTTTCTTACTGTATTCGATAAGTGTGTAACGTAATCTGCATGATTAAGTGACAGTTTATGAGCAAACAATGAACCACGTCATGTGTGATACAAGTAAGTTTTTATTAACTACATAAACACTTAAACTAGTCCAACATTCTACATAAACACATTAAGCCGGTCTAACATACCCATACACACACACACACACACACACACATACGTTGGTATGGAATTAAAGTTTCAACACTAAAGAAAGAGACATAAGGAAGACTTTATGGACCATTTTTGAATAGTCAGCAGATCTAAAACCTAGGAAAACGTCAGATGCTTAGCTCACATCCACACCTTGTAAAAAGGTGTACTGATACTTACTGCATCATTAAATCGACTAAAGTTTGATACTTCACGTCTGTAGACAAAGATTCCGATCGATCTTACGGCCAAGATCGTGCGAAGTTGGTTGCTTAAATACCAGTTTGGCGTCAGAGTAACTTGATAATGGAAATGACAAGGCCGAAGCCGGGCACACAGCTTAGCGTTCCGTGAGCGTTTGTCTCACCGCCTCCAGAATTCCAACAAACCACCGACTGGGGCGGTTCCCTGGAGCCGGGCCTTTAAGGTCGTAGAAGATCTCCGCCTTTCAAGATGGGGTTGTCCAATGAGAAAGTCCGGAATCTCAAGTGGGAGTTCGGCGTTTTTATGGCCCTTTGTTGTAAGCCTGTAATTTGGCATAGGTATTCGCTGGCGTTTTGGAGGCACGAATAGTTACGCGTCCTAGAAAATCAATATGTTTGCAATAGGTACCACAATATAATATACACGCTTGTTTCGATCTTAAGAAGGCGAATTCATAGATACTAGCCATGAAATAGGTGAGGTTATATTAACTAGTGGGCTATGATAACATGAATAAAACAGCATACACTACAACAGACAACATACAAGAACAGTAATGGTATACACAATGATCTGAAGGATATGTGTTTTCATTCAAAGAAAGGTTTTCCTATGAAGTAATTAGAGAACAGTCCATTTCTCTGGGCTTTGTGTGTCTTTCTCATGAGTAAAATGAGGGAGTTTCTCCCCTGCATTACTTTTAGGCCATAAAACCAGTGATATAATGATTAGTTGTCATGGTGACCAAGGATGGGGGATGGTGTTCAGCCGAAAACCTAACAACCAGTATATTGAGTGAGGGGACTGTGAAGATTTGTTAACCTAATGAATAATTGACTTGTTAAATCAAATAAAAATTAGAGTGTCAGATTGGTCGAGACACGACACTTCAAGCCAGACTGTTGCTGAAAGGCATAGTCAAGTGATTGGGTTAGATTACAAAGAGACATTCTCCCCAACAGCAAATATCACTTCAATACGAGCCTTGATGCAAATGGCAGCACAATATGATCTTGACCTCCACCAAATGGATGTAAAAACGGCATACTTGCATGCTCCAATTGATTGTGAGATTTACATGGAGCAGCTGGAAGGATTTGAAGTGAAGTCAGACTTGGGTGGTAAACTAGTCTGTAAATTGAACAAATCACTTTATGGTTTAAAGCAGTCAGGGAGAAATTGGAACAAAATGTTACATGATTACCTCAGTGAGAATGATTTTGTTCAGAATTCAGCTGACCACTGTGTGTACAGTAACAAACTGGAAAAGAGAGAGTGACAGTAATAATCTGGGAAGATTATCTGATTATTGCTGCCAGTGACAATGATTTACTGAATAATGTGAAAAAGATGCTGACATCAAGATTTAAAATGAAAGACCTGGGAAAACTCAAACATTTTCTGGGAATTGATTTCAATCAAAGTAAAGGAGTCATAAAAATGAACCAGAAAAGGTACATTTTGAGGATACTAGAGAGATTCAGTATGTCAGATTGTAAACCCAGGTCGACACCATGTGAGCAAAAGCTGGATTACAGCAGTGATAGTGATCCTGTTGATCCTAAGAAGTACCGTGAGGCAGTAGGTAGTTTGATCTATCTGATGACATGTACTAGACCTGATCTAAGTTGGGTTGTTAGTAAACTGTCTCAATATTTGTCTAACCCAAACGAACAACACTGGTCTACAGTTAAACATGTAATGAGGTACTTGAAAGGTACAATTGATCATGAACTATGTTACAAGAAAAGTGATGAAAAACTTAAACTTGTGGCATACAGTGATGCTGACTGGGCGTCAGATCTAGATGACAGAAGGCTAGTTTCCTTTGCTCTCTTGAAATAAAGCAAACAGTCCACAGTTGCTTTATCCACATGTGAAGCAGAGTATATGGCACTGGCTGTAACCGCACAAGAAAGCATGTATCTTGTACAGTTGTTGAACAGTATGGATAATGACTGTCTGTATATGCCTGTACAAATATTTGAAGATAACCAAGGTGCCATTGCTCTATCAAAGAATCCAGTGTGTCGTCAAAGATGCAAGCATGTCGATGTACGATATCATTTCATTCGATCAGCACTCAGTGATGGCAAAGTGACAGTTGAGTATTGTCCCACAGAAGAAATGGTGGCTGATGTCATGACTAAACCAGTGACAAAATTTAAACTAGAAAAATTCAAAAGTTTTATGTTTGGTATGTAAATCCAACACAAGGGAGATGCAATACTGTATTCATATGTTATGTTGTTATAATGATATACAGTATTGTACAGTATGAGAGCAAGTGGGGGTGTTAACGTTTGTATTGGGTGTGCCCTCACACTGCTCATATCATGTGACCTGTCTTCCAAATAGGGACATATGCAAATAAAGGCAGTTCCGGTTCATCAAAATACCGAGTAGTGAGCATGTTTTTCCCTCCATATAATTAAATATAATTTACCAGTTATCATACGCAAAATGGCTGTGCCAACAAACACAGTAAAGACACAGAAGTTTCTGAGTATCTGATTTCTGCTTCTGAATCTCTTCATTGGCTTCTTTAAGACAGTTATTGATCACCACTAAAGCATAAAGCGATCATCCGCGTATGTTTCTCGCACTACAGGAGGTTTTGCTCCATTGACTTTAATGATCGGCTCTCGCAGCAGCTGAAATTTCCCTTGAGATTCACAATCTTTTGATTTTTACATAGAGGATAGAAAAATGAAACAACAACAACAAGGGAGTACTGTGGCAAAATGACACCAAGCACAACACGCTAATCTAATCTTCCTTATGTCTATTGATTTCTACAGTTCTACAGCAGATGAACCCCTACCAAATGATTTTAGTGCAATTTCGTATTGTCTATTTTATATATAAATATGCATATGCTTAGATAACCCGAATTATTTAAAAAAAAAAGGTAAAATAAGTGTAATATTACTACAGAGGTTTTATACACAATGTTGGTGTTTGCACACAGACGCTTTACATGCAAACAGCAGCACAGAGCGGACGTCATCTAAAATCATCCTCAGCAAGATGGTCAGTGTTTGTGTGTGTGTGTGAGACAGACTCTTTTGTGCTGAACTCTCCATGTCTGCTCAGCATATTGTTTATTGACGTGTCTATTGATGAGTCCGCCAGCTTCCCTCACTCCAACAGTTCAGTCATCACTCATTCTAAACAATGTTCCATTTTATTGTCTCTTAAATTTATGTGACTCCATGGGCATTCAATGACCCAAGAGACTGCAAAATATATGCTTTAGGTGCTCAGTAGGCCAGACATTTCTTAGTTTCAGCCTTCAGATTGGCATTGATTCAATAGCTTGCTGTCATTAGTTGATACGGCACTAAACTTTCTTTAATCAGAGATTGAACTGGTCACCTTAAGGGGACTGTTCATCTAAAAAGATCATTTACTCACCCTCACGTCATTCCAAACCTGTCTGACTGTGGGTCGTGCGGTGCAACACAAAATGTCAATGGCAGTGAATGGGCTCCAGTGTTCCAGTGTTCTTTAAAATATCCTCATGTTCCACAGAAGAACGAAAGGCATACAGGTGTGGAACAACATGAGGGAGAGTAAATGAAGACAGAGTTTTCATTTTTGGTTGAACTATCCTAGTGACCATACATACTCTTTTTCCCAGATATGTCCTGGCTGGGATTTCTAAATTGCCTAAAATGCAGGTTTTGGTTTTGCTCTCCTATTGATGATCTCTCTATAGTCTTCATACACTATATGTAAGTTTATTTGAATAGCTTTGGCTGTTCTCTGTATAGCCCACTTTCTCCCACGCCACAATTGGATGATTATGTACAATTCCTGCATGCTATTGGTCAAACTACTTATCAGTCATTACCTTCAAGCATGAAAACAATTGAAAAACAAAGCCAAACCTGCACATTTAGCAATATGTGAAATCCGCCAGGCCATATGTTCAAAACCAATATCTTTGATTATCAGTTTGTTCCTTATTATGTGTATTTGTCACAGAAATGAATAGAAAAGCGTCCTCCCCCCCTACAGATCTACGTAGGACTGTAGCTTCACTTCACATCCCTTTTCCACACCTGCTATCCCATTGCTTTTAGCTAGTCTCAGGTTTACATCGTCACTTTTAATGTTCTTCATTTCTTCACTTTAGTTCAGCTGCACTTGGCTCTGAAGCTCCATTAAACTACATGCAAACCGGCAGCCTTCAACCTATAGTATAAAATGTAAAAACAGAGACATCATCAAGCAGCCATACTGATCACACAGTTGCCTCTAACACTGTAATCAACAACTCCAATGAGGAATCGATTTATGGAACTCAAGTTCTGCCCCACATCCCGTCCATCATGTGGCATCATGATCAATGTCCTGTTCTAAAGAGCAACTGACCTGGAAAGTTAACCAGGACTCATGTTAGACTCTACCAGAACACATATGGATGGATTGTTCGCTATGTCTCCACCAGCAAGATTGCGTTTTCACTTTTGACAGGTGTCTCCATATTCAGAAAACTGACCGGTGCATCTGCATGTTTTAACAGCTGTATGCGTTTGTCCCTGCAGAGCCGAGAGAGCGTTTGAGAAAGTGTGTCATGCTCATCACGGGAGGTAAATGCATTTAGGGCAACTGTGCAAGAGAGGACTGGGGCGTGAAAGCTATCGAAATCTAGCCAGCCCAGCTCATCATGGTCCAGTTTTCTATGCACACCAATAATGGAGGCGAAAATGCAGAACGGCTCATCGAAAACAGGACGAGGGGTTACGGTCAACGGGACGGTGTCCACCCTGAAGAGGCAGCCGAGGCCCAAGACAGCGTCCAGCCGGCAGGAACGCGGCTCCTGTTCTTCAACAGCCTCTTGTCCAGTGTTCTCGGGATGCCAGAGCGACCTGGACGAAGAGCCGCAGCCACGCTGTCCGTCCAGCCTTTCCTCGCCTACCCTGCACAGGCCTGGTTCCACCTCCAATCTGAAGGGCTCCGTCTCCAGCCTGCAAGGTTCCTTGTCAAGCCTAAAGGGTTCGGTGGTCAGCCTCAAAAGCTTTCCTACGTCCTCAACACTGCAGAGCTCCAGTCTCAGTCTGCGCAGCACCAGCCCGAGCCTCCGGAGCTCCAGCTCCAGCCAGCGCAGCAGCAGCTCCAGTGAGGACGACAGCTGGGACACTAACAGCTGGAGCTCCGGGGCCACCTGTCTCCTGCGCAGCTCCATTAAGCAGCACAGCGAGGAGGTTTTCCGGGTGCGTGCCATCTCTGTGAGTAGACCTGAGGGTACGAGCGATTCCGAGACAGGCTACCAGAACTCCGACAGCTGCCAGGGAAGTGTGGTGGGATCGGAGAGCCAGGAGCGAGCGGAGCAGGTCGATGCAGGGCGGAGGGACTCGTTGTCGAGTCAGGGCACCTCCGCTGCTTCAACGGCGTCATCCGACTTAGAGCAGAAGATTGAAGAGAAGCTCAAGTTTTCTCAGTTTCTTGATGAGGTTACATGTAGGGTCCTGGAACCTGAGTGTCTGCAAGCCTTCGGAGCGCCTATTCGTCAGAAGGAGCAGCCTTGTCCGCAAACATCGTCTCTCCAATGCCTAAACTTAACACCAGTTTCCAGTCCTTGGTTTGGTTCCAGTAGGGATTCTGCCTCTAATTCCAGGGACAGTAACATGTACAAGTGGGCCAAGTGCATGCCGAGCTGTAAGATTCTGGATGCCAGCGAGACCCTTAGAAGAACTCAAGAGGAACCACTGTTCTTGGAAACGTTAGGAAGTACCTACCTAGAGACTGACATAGACAGAGTAAGGAGGGAAGATGAAGTGAGCTCCATACATCTACGAGACGTGGAGAAGAGAACTTTACAGACGAGTGGCAAATCTTCTCGCGGATGCCCGAGTCCTGTTTCAAAGCGCTCCGACGGGCCACCACGGCCACCGCACCGCACCACCTCGCTCCCAAGACCTGCTGTGAGCGCCATCATGGTGAGTCTCTGAGGAATTAACCCATATACCCTCTTGAAACACTCTACCTATTCAGCGGCTCAACACAAATGACTTACTGCATATGTGTTGTTCTAGCATGTCTTTACCAAACTATAGTTCACAGACCAAGAGCTGAAGAGTAATATTAAAAGGTTTTGAAACAAAGAAAGTAGGGCGTAAGCTTGACGGATGTCTTGAGACAGAGCATTTCACAACCTGGGAGCCACGACACCAAAAGACCTGGCACCCATAGTGACTAAACTAAATTTATGAATCATTAAATTTCATCTTTTTTCTCTTTTTTCTATTTTTATTAATAATTTAGGTCAGGGAATAAACTCTGCAAAGTTACATTTTTATGCTGATGATACAGTTATTTATTCAGCTGCATCCACTTTGTCTCAAGCCATTGAAATTCTTCAGGACTCTTTTTATGCTTTTCAGCATACCTGCCTACAACTGAATTACTTCTAATTTAAATAAAACTAAATAATTATTTTTAACCGTCGTAGTCTATCTTTGTCCGCATTGATCCATCATTCTTACTATTGATGCCTGCTCATAGACATATAACTCTGATACGTCTTAGAGTATGTCTTGACGAGAAGTAGCTTTTCATTACATATCTTGATTACTTGATGCAAGACTTAACCAAGATTGGTTTTTGTTCTATTTTGGCAAAAAAAGTTTTTTTCCTTTGGAGTTGAAAGCAAATTATCCAGAGTACATTTTCACACCTTTGGATTTGGAGATGTATTTCCATGCCTATGCTTCTACGTATTTATTGAAAAGGCTGGGTAGTGTTTACCATGCTGCATTGCGATTTTATAACAAATGCTTGCTCACGTACTCATCATTGTTTGCTGTATAATTAAGTAGGCTGGTCCTCTTTATATCAAAGAAGGAAATCACATATGTTAGTGTATACTATAAATGCATTGTTGGGCATGCTTCCAAATTACATATCTAGTCTTTTATGCCTAAGTAGAAAGAATTATATCACCAGATCATCAAATGGGATTCAATTAGAAATATCCCTTATGAAAAAGAAGTTTATTCAATTAGTATACTTTTTTTAAACTAAAAAATAGGAAAGTATAATTTCAGTGTACTTTTTATGTACTTCTCAGAAATGTACTTAAAATGACATTTAAGTATACTTGACTTATACGTATACTAAATATATTTTAGATATAATTGTGCTCCTAGAATCCGTGTTTACATTGTTATACTGTAGGGGGCGCTAGTACACATCTTCTGTACAGAATTTCCAAAAAACACAAGTGACGAAGAAACCGAAACAACAGATGGCTTACACATGTAATCTACATGATCACCAACAAAAACAGCATCAAACCTGTGCAACGTTTATGGAAGAAAATGTCGACCAACAAGAGGTAATAAGGACTGTCAAGATTTGGGGTCCTCTATCTCGTAGTGATTATCATTCTGAATCCACTTCATAGTCTTTTTTCAGCTTTTTGTCAACAGGTTTGTTTAATAGTCTTATTTTATTTATGAACTTATCCACATTCCGTGTTTTTAAAGAAGAATGCATGAAGCAGAAAAAATGTTTTTGTTTACAGCCGATACCCATCTTTTGATGTTTTGTATGTTCATATAACAAAATATATACAAATTGATACCTAAATAGGGACATAGTAGTATACTTAAAGTATAATCTAAAGTTCACTTAAAGAAAACTTACAAGTATACTTGCAGTATAAAATTACTAAACTAGTAGTTTACTGAGACTATACTTCAAAGTGTATTAAAAATGCTTCAATTATTTAATTAGTAAACTATCAGTATACATATTAGTTCACTTTTAGTATAGTTTCAGTACAAGCTAAAAACATTGATGTAAACTAGTTTTGTACTTAAAGTTTACTACTGTTATATTTAAAGTATATTTTTATATACTAGAAAGTGGGCCAATTAAGTCCCAATGAGTATTGAAATTGTACACTTACAAGTATACTACTAGTATACCGATATTTGTATACTTACTACATAAAGTATACTTAAAAATATACTTGAATTTACTTAAGTATACTTAATAAAATAAACTTTAAGTATACTACTTTTTGGTAAGGGTACCTAGGATACATTCAGAGCATGGAAATCAGCTTTCTCTTACTGTGCTCCGTGGTTGTGGAATGAATTTCAAAACAGTAACTCCATTAGAAACTATTCTTTCTTTGAATATTTTTTTTTAATTTAGTGCAGTGTTTAGCAAATTAACCATGTTGTTGTTTTAATTGATTTACTGATTTATGATTATTGTTTTTGCTTTGGTTATATGTAATTTTGTCTTGTGAGGTGTATGTTTGTGAAATTTTATGTGAATTTTTTTGTACGGTCATCTTGGCCAGGACTCCCTGGAAGAAGAGATTTCTTTTATCTCAATGGGACCTTCCTGGAAAAAAAAAAGGATAAATTAACAATCCAGCACTAGATGATCTTAAGGAGTGATTGGATGATCGGTCATTTATTCCTGTTGCTCTTTGTTCACTTTCTGAAGGAACTGGTTTGGATTCTTTTGCTGTATTGGTATGACAATTCATCAAATGCAAGTTACTTGACTTAATAAAATATATCGTCCTTTAAAACAATGTGCAAGGCATCTTATCGAAGATTATTTTAAGGTCACAGGAGTAATCGAGCCCATCGCTGCTCTGTGACAGCACTTATTAAAAATACAACAGCGTTTCCTATTATTCACACTGGAGCCGCCGCTGTCTGGACACACTTCTCTCATCTGCCGGGGAACAGCAGCCGTATTAATAATTCATTTGATCTTTTTTATATGGAAGTGCTCCTTCTCAAATGCCAATCATAAAGGCTGTGCAATGCTAAAACAACAGAAATTATATGAATCGTGGATCGAGCAAAGAATTCATCATAATGTCCCTGTTGCATTACAGACAGTGAGACCAAACTGAAGCAAAGCATAGTGAGTCTGGGCTGATTCAGCTCTGGTGGGCGGATGCGCTTGTTTCTCAGATCTTCTGGATAATAGTGTGCGTGACGGGATTTTCTCGCTCAGAAATAAATGCATTGAGGAAACAGTGTGTGACAGGGAATGACAGGCGTTCAGCTGTGAGCGGAGTTACTCAGTGTTTGTGAATATAGTGGATTGTTGCCATATGACAGTTTTGGTTTGTGCATATTCAAAACAGAAACGGTGGACCATGGTTAGCTACTGCTTTTGGTAAACCCTCACCCAATCTGTAACTTGTCAAAATGGTGATGGACCTGCTCAACACTCGTCTTGTACCTTAATAAGTTAAAGTTCAATAGACCAATACCTTTTTTTTTGCTCTTGTTTGAGACCACAGGACTCAAACCACCCTGTGCCAAAGGTGCGGGAGCCAACCATCGCTGTGAACCACTCTAGTGAACCGTTTTTAACTGAAAAAACGTGCCCTGATTGATCTAAAAATTCAGTGCCCTTGTTTGGCTCCTAATACACACCGCATAATGTTTTTACAAGGCATTTTATAAAAATTACTTAAGTGTCCTAATTGAACTATGGCCTAATTCTGGCTTAGTTTAAGCCCTGTCTGTGAAATCAGGCCACATTGTTTATATTTATAGCGAATCTCTCAAAAATTATGTTTGGGTCTTGTTTCGTACCACAAGAATAAAAAGAAAATAACCTTAAAACATTTTGTATGCGTGTGCTCATTTTCATGTCAATTAACCTCCATCATTCTGTTACTCACCCAGTTGTTTGTTTACAGTTCACAGTGAGGTCCTCACCCACACACTGCAGATATGGACTGATTTGGTCCTGATAAAGGCTTTGAAAGACAATAAGGAAAATATCAGCACAAAACTTCAGGTACTTTAATGAAATAATTTTTCTGCCAGACCTAATGTGGCTTTTACTCACCAACACTTTAAATGCAACCATCTCATCCTGATGAATCTTCAGCACTGTTGTCCAACATGCCCAATGGTGGCCTCTTCTTTATATCATGAATATGTTTAAGGATGTTTAGAGGCACCAAATGTTTCTGCTACTGAAAGTGTTTTTGCACTGGAGCCCATAGATTACATTATTGAGGGTAATAAATTTGAACCTTGTTATGTTTTTATGGAATCACATGAAGACAAGAGCTGACCTTATCTCTATACGCGGGTCTCTCTCAGCCAACAACACTGAAAAAAAAAAAAAACCCACATCTGCTCTCCATTAGTGCATGAACTGAACTTCAGTTCTGTTTGTGTCTCTAAATGGGCTAATAATATGAGACAAGCAGCAGCTATTGATAAAGAAAATTAATAATTCAAACACTTTAAACTCCTGTGCAACCATGATGATATGGTTATCTGTCTTTATTCGCTTAATCTCCTGAATTAAACAGTGTAAATAACGTTTTGTGCCACAGTTAAACATCTTGCATATAATTACAGCCATTTACAAAAAACAAAAAATGACTTTTGAAAAGAGCTCACAGTAGAAACCCGTTTGGATTACAACGAAGAACAACACTGAGGTGTGTTTGATCACTGTCAGGACTAGTGAGAGTTTGAACAAACACTCATTGGATAAAGTGTCTTTTTCTATCATTGCTTTTCATGTTTGTGTTTCCACTGAATCAAGCTGAGTTTCCTCTCTCGTCACTCCTACCAGCCTCCAGATCTTGATTCAGTAGAGCATTCATTTCATGTAATTATGCTGTTTTTTCCTTTGATCCACTGACTGGAGTTTCATCAGACCCTTTCTGGGTTTGGGACAAGACATATCTTAAAAAAGCCATTCAAAAGTAGATGTGTAAAAATAAGTTTTATATAAATATCTATAATTTCTGCTGCTTTTGACATCACAGATCAGGACAGTCTCCAATGAAAGTTTGAGTTGCATCACAGATCACTTTCTTTCTATAGGTGAATCTCTCTTTGACACTTAATGGTGACTACTAAAAAGATGTTCTATATAGTAGAAGATGTGTAGTATGAATAAAATTTGGACACACTACAATCCATGCCGTCACTGCCATTCATAAATTCTCTTCTGTGGCCTCATGGAATAGTAAAGTGTCCACTGGATGTGCACTTCAGAATCTTGAAGAAAGTCATCCCAGGATATGTTGCTACTGTTGTTTGCCCTACTATAGAGTACAGTAGACATATTTGGATCGCGTGTGTGTTCTTGGAGTCACCAGCCAATAGTGTTATCAGGAGTCACTTCACTTTGGTTCCAGAGTGTATTTTCTATATTTTCTATTCATATTACTCATATATTTATTCTACTTCTATATTTTTTTTATAATTATTTTCTATTTTTCTATATAGGAACTTAAAATGCATCAATTAACAGGTTTTATTGTAGCATCCTTTTACATTAAAATAACAAACAACTTTATATCACCATCAAAACATGAACAACATTTTCAAGTTTAATAACTAAGAATTCTCCTTATATTCCAGGTCGATTTATTAAATATGATTTACATTAAATACAATACTAACTTGATATGATTGTAGACATGTTTTTAGCCGTTGTTTGGAGAGAGGGAAGGAAAAGAGATTATTGAAAACAGCATGTTTTACTTTTGAAATCATTTGGCAACCAATTCAAAATTATCCATTTGTTATCTGTAACAGAATATCACTAGACTCTCTGCTTTACAACTTAGTTTTCAGTCTCAGTTTGTTGGTTTTTACTCAAGAGGAACTCTTTTGCAGACAGTCAGAGTACAGGATAAATGTGAAAGACTGTTTCTCATGTCTTTGTCTGTGAAACATCAGGATCAGCTGCAGACAGATTCTCCATTTCACGAGTCTCTGGTGTATTCTGTGTTTAAAACAAGACGTTGTTTGGTACAAATCAGTACTCCACGCTAAGACGTCAAAGCTGATATTGCAGATCAGCTGATACATCATATATAATTATTACAGTACCCCGAGTTGGCCTCTTTGATGTAAGTTCCTTTGATTGTGTGTAGATCTGTATTTGAAAACAGAATTACAGATTAAACATGGATACATACACAGTTGAATGTACTGCATACATACACATACAGTACATACTGTGTTGAATAAAAATCTGAACTTACCCAGCTGTAACAATCCTCACTATGTGACAGGAGGCATTAGAGAGAAAGTTGTTTCAAATGTTAATAATCGATTGAATCAAATTATTGAATAAAATCAGAATCGTAGCAAATAAATCAGATTCTGTAAGTATTTTGAACAGATTCGATGGCTTTTGACCAATTTTTGACCAAATGTTCCTAAAAACCTCACGTATACAAATCATACTAATGTTCCCGAGTTTGAGTCACTATTTGTAAAGTTCACTGCTGGGAAATTTGATAGATTTTAATCTTTCATCTTTAATCTGTGTCACTATACTGACACGTTTGCCTTTATTATCACAGAGCAAAAGTAAACAAAAATAAATAAAAAATAAAGATACTTACAGAAAGCATGCATTTGTAAAATCAGCCAATACAAGACAAAAACACTTTCAGAAGGGAAGACAATGACTCTCATATCCTTCATGACACGCTCACCATTTCCTAAGAATTAAAAGAATAACAAAGAGAAAGAAGCACAGGACATTTGAAAGCAAAATGGTAAAGCAATCTTCAGCATTTGTAAAATGTAACCCTGCTGTGCTCTGTTAATTTTTAGCATGGTTTTTGCATTATATAAAATGGTGTGATGTTAAAAGATTTCTAAAATATCTATAAACGGCTATACACACATACACAAATGCATATATGCAAATATGGAAATACAAACATATTATTATTTGCAGAAATTATAGATTTCCACTTACGTGCTTTCAGGATCAGTTCTGCTGTCAGTGTAACAGAGTTCAACAAAACAAGACCAACTGCTCCAAACATGTACATGATTTCATTACAGCGAGGCACTATAACAGATGCACAAAACAATCAATTGTGGCCTTAATTATGCGAGAATCTTTTCTATGCACCACTAGCAAATTGTATCTCTCCTATCTCCTATATATATATATATATGTATATATATGTAATATAATGTGTGTGTGGGGTATGGAATTAGAATCCTAACTGTCATTGGAATTGATATTAGAAATTTAGGAGTCATATTACATGTATTTGAGCCGTGTGACTCGTCTCATTCTGTCCCGTGTCGTCGTTCTCTGGACTCGTGAACGTTCTGGCTCCTGTTAAAATCTCTGCCTCTGGTCAAATCTGATGTCACATAAATGGATTGGAGCGAGAATAGGATTTAAATACAAAATACCGTTACAAGAAGTTTCTTTATTGAAGAAATACTGAAAATGGCTAAATTACAAAGACAACCTTTTAAAAAAAAAAACGGAATAACTCAGAGCCTAGTAAGTGGACAATCTTGTAACCGATGTTATAATAACTGGTTGATATAATCTGGATTATGTAATCAGATTCAAAAAATGAAGTACTTGTAATTAGACTAATTACTTTTTTAAAATACTCATAATCAGACTACAGTTACTTTTTTAATGATTTTATGATTGCATATGCACACAATGACAGTAGATTCTCCATTATTTATTGATTCTCCTTCATTCTTTTTTTTATCTCTTTTGAATTTTCTTTTCTAAAACAGTCTATTGCTTTTATGCATGTTCAAAAAGTCTTCCAGTTTAATGGAATTGCACACTCTATTTACTAGTCAGGTGATTATAATTACACAGAAAATGTAGAGGCCACGCAGCATTGGACCACTGGATTTACAGAAATCATTGCACTTTTAAGGTGATATATGGCAAAAACATTACTGTGTGCTACAAACTCGGAGTAAACTCTACATTTCCTAACAATTGCAAAAGACTACACATCTAATTTAAAATCTTATAACAAGAGAGAAATGTTTGTGAAAAAAAAACGTAAAAAAATGAGGTAAGCTTGTTTTCTCAACATGCACATGATCTAAAATTCAAGAAGCACAGCAAAGCGTCTGAATACTTATGTCAATGTAACATTTCATTTTTTTTTTCTTTTTAATACATTTCCTAAATGAATCACAAATATCTTTTTTGCTTTGTCATTATGAGGTATAGAGTGTAGATTGATGGGGGGGGGAATTAAGTATTGTAGTATAAGGCTGCAACATAAAATGTGGGGAAAAGTAAAGGGTCTGAATACTTTCGGACATCACAGTTCAGTCTCATGTTTATTGCAAAACTCACCATCATACTGATGACCAATAACGTGACCATTAAGAAATTAAAACAATGCACAGTTCAGGAAGCGCAAAGTATAATGAGTATATCTGCTTTATATTACTTAATTTCCCTTAATATTAACTAAACTAACTAACAATATAACTAATGAGTTATACATTTTACTTACAAACAGCATTGTTTTATTTGTTTTTAATTTGCATATTTTAGACACAGTTATCTAATTTCTACATCTTAGTACCATATTGTCATGCTCTTTTACAATTTTAGTATGGAGTAATAAAAGACCATGCAAGTCACAAGCATTTTAAGTCAGTGATAGATAATACCTTTCAATATACGTTTCAGCACACAGTTTTCAACGAACACTGTTATCTTCAGAACTTCAATAAATAAAATGACACAGGTCCATTCCAAGTACTCTGTAAATAAAAAAGGCACTTTTGATCAGCAAAACATGTCTTACAAAACAAAATTTTGTATGTCTTCTAAGTTTAGCTATTATATGGCTATCACTTATCACTAAGTTAAATGTGATCCTGTTGGATTTAAGAAATATAAAATACATTAATCACCAACCCAGGCCAAGATCTCCAAGCTAAACCTTATACGAAATATCTGTCCTGACCAATTTCTTTCCCACAACAAATCTGCTTAAAAAAATAATTAAAATAAAGACAGCATACCTTTCTCCCTTTCCAATATGGTTAGATTAGCATAAATCACTAGGATGATATCCAGGAGTGTTATTATTATTATCCACAATATTGTTATCCATCTGCGGCGAAGAACTGTGAACGAAAAGATGACCATCTGCTTTAGCTTTCTCAAGTCACATACAAGAACTGAACTCAGATCTGACACGGATCAATTTAGAAAAGTCAGCATGAAATCAAAATTGAACCTATATAAATGTTCTTAATGCATGCTATTGGATTTACTGTGAACAATTCATTCACTCACTTTTCTTACAATTCAATCAACAACCAATGGATAAAATCAAGTCATGTCCAATATTATTATTATATATTTTTTTGGTTTGATAGTAGTTTCACTCAGACAAATGTCACAATATGGTAGTAAAGTGAACAGAAGGAGCTTCAGTTTCATGCTAACTTTAAATCTATTTTAAATAAACCATGCATTAAGCAGGATGTATTTCTAATTATATACAGTAATATTCAAAATCATCACAAAGTTATACATACATGATTATTATAGGATTTACTCTTTCCAAACCTATACAAACACAATAACGATCAGAATGTACTTCAAAATGTACTTACATTTCAATCTTGCTTGCAGAAGAGGTAAAAGTGGTATACAGAACAGCAACGGTGGTTGAACAAATAGCACAATAACAGACACTAACATAAGAAAATAACAGTCCATTAGTTTCCCATTCAAACAAAACAGTCAATAATGTGTCATTAAAACACATCATATGATTGCTCTGAATGTTTAAATGTTAAAATCACTGAAATAAGAGTCGCAAAGGTGTTTTTCTTGTGGAGCTCTTATTGTCTTAATTTAGTCTGCACATTTATGTCCACATATCAATCTACAAGTACAGTAGTTGTACATCAAGGTAAAATTGGCTGAACTACAAACAACTAGATTTTATCACAGAAAAAAAAAATCAGTTTATCAGTTTAATAAATTATGAAGGGATCAATATTCAGGCATTACCTGGAGAGGAAAGTGGAAATGAGGAGACCATCTGGAACAATTGGGGAAAAGACAACAACATACAAACTGTGGAGAGCCGCATGATGTTATCCACCAGTTCTATTCTCATGACACTGGACAGTATCATCGCTGTGGACATGACAAATATCCAGTCAAGGCTAAGGTTCATGCATCAAATCTTAACCGGCAGCAGCTTTGAATGCTTTTATAACAGAGTGTGGAGCACTACATTTAGGTCACACAAAGATGATAACATTAGCAATGCTCTCCCATATATACAGTATAACTTACAATATAATTTGTTTGTAACTGTGCTTGTTCCTTTCGTTGGTTAAGTAGTAGAGGGTGGTAACAGTGAGTAAAATTATATTTTACTTTCACATTTATTTATTTTTTCCCTTAGCTTTATTTCTTTTATGTTTGCGCTTTATCAACACTCAGTAACAGTGGTTAATCTAAAGCTAATAGTACTATCAAACATTAACACACACTTAGACCTAAAAGGAAAGTGTTTGGCTCTACTGTATGTATATGATTATCATTTTTGGTATTTGTAGAATAAAACAAAAATCAATAGTATTGTTAATTTACATTTATCAACTTAATAAATCTGTGCTTACTTAGCCTGCCACTCAAATCATACAGAAACTCTTACCTCCACTCAGGATGAGACAGAACAGCACAACAGATACAACGCATATTCCTGAGAATATACGGCGTCCATAGTTTGTATCATGTGCACTAATTCTCCAGCCATATGCAAAAAGAACTATAGAAACAGATAAAAAAAATTAAATGTCACAAGAAGCATGATGTTCTGTGCAAGAACAAAACATATGTAAACATGTAGTGAACTGAACAGTGTTTGTCAAACAATTGTCATTGAGGCCATACCAACTTAATCAATATGATATTTAAGGAAAGTTAGGGCAACAGTATACATGCAATACAGAATAAATTATAAAAGGATGTAATATTATTTTGAAATGAAGAATATAATAGACACGTGTAAGCACTGTCTGTCTTTCAGTCAGTTTGAGTAATCAGGCTTGCTGACTTCAGGGTTCATGTTTACAGGTTTTTAGAGAGGGGGTGTGGTATGATTTAATGGCTGAATTCTGGACAGGTCTACTGAAAGTTAGCAAAACAGGTAATATTTCATAAAGCACTTTATATGTCAGAATAATGAACATGGCTTCTGTTGTGTGAAATGTGGATTTACGCACCTGAATAAACAATGACTGTAAGAACAGTAAGTTCGTGTGTTATTCTGAAAAACCTGATCCATGATTTATGATTGTCTGTGGAAAGAAAGGGTTGAATACATAAAATTTATATATTTTTTAAAAGCACTAATGCACTGCCATTGTATTATTATGTTAGTCCTGTTCTGATTGACTAAATTATGCTGTTCTCTGTTGTCAGAGATTTCACATATTCTTACTCCCAAGGTGAAATACTGAAGCATGTTTGTGCATCACTGTGCAGATGCAAATGAGATCCCACAGATACTGTTTAGACTAGATTATTTTAGACTGCATTCAAATAAAATAAAACCAGTCCTTTTAAATACTTAGCACATACTTCACACTTTTACAAAAAAGCATATTTTTATTACCTTATTTTTTGCAAACAAGACGTAGGTTTACTGAATGTACTTACAAATCTGTGCCATTGCTGGGTGCTTGTACTCCTGCATTTTGGGTTAGGTTGTGGTCGACAAAGTGTATTTTTTTTCACCAAAAACTACAATTCTTGCACATACAATATTGTTGCAAAACTATTCAGAAAAGAACTTGGTTTTGTGGTTTTGAAAAAAAAATCATTCTGCTTTAAATAAAAAAAAAAAAAAAAAAAAAAAAAAAAAAAAAAAAAAAAAAAAAAAAAAAAAAAAAAAAAAAAAAAACAAAAAAAAAAAAAAAAAACAAAGAAAAAGAAAAAAAAAAAAAAAAAAAAAAAAAAAAAAAAAAAAAAAAAAAAAAAAGACAGTAATTTGCCCCTTATTTATTTAACTGCAAATAGAATTATCCTAACCCTACTGTTACTCTACCTTAATATGTGCCAACCATAGGCCTTTACGGATCTCCTTAAAAAAGCAGAAAACTTTCAGTCCTAATAGACCTAATACTTCAAATAGCGCACAGCCCCAAATCAACATAACAGGGGCCTCATAATATCAAGAGCAACACAGCAGGGGCAGTCTCAGCATATATCCTGGTAACGATCATTTATTTTTATTATGATAATGACTTTAGTTAACAAATGACAACAAATGTGTGACAAAAAAATGAGAAAGTGTTTAAAAGTCCCACCATTACATAATATACACAAACACAACACACCAACATGTGAGTCAGGGACGAGAAAAATCTGTACAACATTATGAACAGAAGATAAACAAAATCTACCATATTATTAAGATTATATTAATATTATTTTTCATATTTACAAACATAACTAAGAACACTAAACTACTGCACTCACCTTCAGTAAAGCCCCAAAGCATGAAGGCAAAGAACATACAGATGTTTGGACAAAAGACCAGAGAAAACTGAAGATTCCAGATCATGCTGCTGGTGACTGGAGAGAAGAAGCAGAATAATCACAGTTAAATAAAAAAAAAACACTTACTGTGAAACATACAGAGTTAAATCACAAAAAATAAGAACAATTCCCTTCCAAGCACAGGCCTACCAGTGTTATTTGATCTGCAGTAGATCAGACAGCAGAGCAGAAGCACAGCTCCAAATCCAGCAGCAAAACAGAAAAATAACACAGCTATGTGCCAAGAAGATAAACCTGTGAAACACAAACATCAGGTATAACTTCACTGAATCATCTTGGTATATTTAGTCACAGATTCTTATGGAGAAATAATCAGGAGTTTTGCAATTAAGACAATTCATTCTTTAAATAGATTCCTACAACTATTAGCAGCAGCTACTTAAATGTTAAGTTATTTGTTCTGTTTAAAAAGACACTTTTTTAAGCTAGTATAAATAGCAAAAAATAGCACCTCATTTACACCAAATGCAAATAAATAATGACAGATACTGTTCATACAGTGTCCACAGCAAACAGTATATTCAAATGAGTTGTGGACAGAGTTAATGAAAATTGCCACTGCCAACAAGTTTGTCTACTTAAATATAGCACAATAACTCGTTTACTGTTTGTTTTGGTTTGTCGACTCACCCAGTTTCTCCAGTACTACAGTTGCATTGGCTGAAAGATCTCCAGCAAACACTTGACACATGTAAACTCCTTTATCCTCAGTTCTGACGCTCTTCAGTCTGA
>JADLZN010011637.1:0-23608 GCA_018155175.1 Sinocyclocheilus anophthalmus
TGTTTTAAGCAGAGGCGGACAAAGTACTCAACTACATTACTTGAGTGAAAATACAGATACTGCTGGTCAAATATTACTCCACAAGTGAAAGTTGTAAAGACTGATTTTTACTTAAGTAAAAGTACAGAAGTACTTGCTTTTAAAAGTACTTAAGTAAATTTATTTTTTGTCAACACACGGTTTTATTATTGTTGTATGTAATACTTGCAATACCTTATGCCTCTGACGCAACTTACACAATGCATTATGCCTACTGAATACACAGACTACCCAGCTAGCAGGAAACGTTCTCAGAACTTTGGCTAACATTCCGTACAGGTTTGGTTGATGTTTTAGAGAAAACATTTGAATGTAATGTTCAAAAAAATGTGTTAAGAATGTTTCTCATTTCAGATAATGTTCCTATAATGTTAAGTGTAAACAAAGCTAGAACATTTTACCTGCAACATTTTGAGGATGTTGTTGAGGTAACAGATTATATAATGTTCTCAAAACATTGGCACAATGTTTCAGGATAACAAAGAAAGAACACTCTAAGTGTCACGGAATGCCAGGAGAGACAAGGTAAGATCCATGTGCAGTTTATTGAAAGTAACAAATAATCAAATATAGAAATGAAACGTGGCAAAAGGTAATCCAACACACAGAGAACCGAAAACACGATGAACATGATACAACTATGAACTCAGAAGACAATACAATCTAGAAGCAAAGACAGACAGAGTGAGCATGAGATATATATATATATATATTATTATATATATTGAAGAGAGAGATAATGAGTAAGGAAGCCAGGGTGCTACCTGACCCGAAAGAATTAACAGGCAAGGTACTATGGGAAATGGAGTTCAAAACATGTAACACAGAAACAGGAAGTGCGCCCTCAAGTGGCCAGTCCAGGGCACCACAACCAGACACTGTGACATTACCCCCCTTCTACGGAGCGGATACCAGACGCTCCACCAGGACACACAAAAGTTCAGGAGGGAGGTGGAATTGAGGCGGATCAGGGGGAGGGACGGCGGGCCAGGACCATACAATGGAAAGGGGCCAGGGGACAGAGATAGACCAGGGCATGAGCACAGAACCGGCAGGGTGAAAGGCCAAGGCGGGGCCGGCAGGATGAACCAGCAAGGCCCCAACCACACGAATCCCAGCAGATAGCCAGGATGGAGCCGGAGGAATGAGCCAGTGAGAGTCCTGCCAAACAGGAGCCCAGGCAGGCAACCAGAGCAGAGCCCGGGAATCCTGCCCGTCAACACTGGTGGAACAGTGAAAACCCTCTCAGCGACTCGGAGAAACTGTAACAAGATCAGAGAAAGTTTAGTACCCATCCTCGATGGCTCAACAGACGGCCGATTATCCGCAAAAACGGTCCCTTGGAGCTCCTCCTATACTGGAGTGAGTTCTTTAATGACTCTGAGAGCTGAACTGGAGCCGGCCTGAATTGGACCTTATTAGCCTCCCGGACTGGAGCGGGCTCTGGTGGGCTCTGTGAGCTCCGGACGGACTGGGCGGTGGGCTCTGGCGAGCTCCTCGTACGGACTGGAGCGGGCTCTTGAGTGGCCTTGTGAGCTCCCAGGAACTGGAGCGTGCTCGTGAGCCCCGAACTACGTGGAGCGGTCTCGGAGCGGGCTCTGTGAGCTCCCGGACGGTAGCCGGCGTCTGGACGGCTCTGTGAGCTCACCGTACTGGAGCGGCTCTGGAGGCGGGCTCTGTGAGCTCCCGTACGGACTGGACCGGCCTCTGGACGGGCTTCTGTGAGCTCCCGGAACGGACTGGAGCGTGCTCCTGGAGAGACGGGCTCTGTGATCTCCCGGACGGACTGGAGCGGCTCTGTGAGCTCCCGAGGACGGACGGAGCGTTCTCGGAGCTCCCGGACGGACTGGATGCGGGCGCTGTGAGCTCCCGGACCGACTTCTGATCGGCTCTGTGAGCTCCGACGGACTGAGCGGGCTCTGAGCGCTCCCTCGAACGGCGGGCTCTCTGTGAGCTCCCGGACGGCTGGAGCGGGCTCTGTCGTAGCGCTGCCCGGATCTGACTGGAGCGGGCCTCTGTGACTCCCTACGGACTGGAGGCGGGCTTCTGTGACCCACTGGACCGGACTGGAGTCGGGGGCTCTGGACTCCGACGTACTGGAGCGGGCCTGTGAGCTCCCTTACGGACTGGAGCGGGCTCTGTGAGCTCCCGGACGGACTGGAGCGGGCTCTGTGAGCTTCCGGAAACTGGAGTGGGCTTTGCTGCCCTCTCTCCTTGACCCTCGCTTGCGTGACTGAGACACTGATGATTCACTATCCCATGGAGTGGGCTCGGGCATCACTGGGGGCACTGCAAGGGACTCAGACCGACATGACATTACCAAGTTGCGGTAACGGAGATACTCAATGAGACCCCAAAAGTCAAGAATCTTAAGCCCACCCATCTCCCGAGGAAGCACAGGGTTGTCTAAACAATCATTAAAAATCTTCTTTAAATCAGAGTCATAAAGTTCAATCCCTACCGCAAAGTTCCAAAAGGTCTGAGCGAGAACCGTACCATCTACTCCATCCCTGTTGCAAAGATCCACACAACTCTGGAGCCCGGCCTTTCGCACAACTTGAAGCATTAGTAATCCAATGCAATGTCGCATTGTCCCACAAAAAAACCAAAAAAAAAAAAAAATAAAAAAAAAAAAAAAAAAAAGTAAAAAGAAAAACAAAACTGCGGAATCTTGTAGTGGCTGCGAGATTCCTGTCACGACATGGATGCTACACGAGCGCGGCACATCGATTTCTGGTTCAGTTTCTCCCATTCTGCTTTGGGCAGGACCGCTCAGCTCCATCGGTTGGATGGGGAGGGTTTGTGTCACAGGCCATTTTTCAGATCTTTCCGAGAGAGTTACCAAATCGGTTCTGGGCGTATGGTCGTGGGCTGGGTCATTCACAGAGTTGTCCCGTAGCTACTCCCTTGTTATCTTGGCTGTGTGCTTAGGGTCTTTGTCCTGTTGGAAGATGAACTGTCACCCCAGTCTGAGGTCCCGTTGTCAGTGCAAGCGGGTCTCGGTGCATTGCTGCACTTCACTTTCCCTCAAGGTCCTGCTAGTCTCGCCAGTTTTCCTGCTGCTGGAAAAACATCCCTCATGGTGAGCATGATTCTGGGGGCCATCTGACCATGCTTCATGGTAGGGGATGGTATTGGGCATGTGATGATCGGTGCCTGGTTTCCTCCAGCACATCTTGCCAAAGAGTTCAATCTTTCTTGCTCATCAGAACCCAGAGAATTTAATTTAGTCATTGTCTGAGTGACCTTCAGGTGCCTTTTGGCAAACTCCAGGCAGGCTGTCATGTGCCTTTCACTGAGGACTGGCTTCCATCTGGCCACTCTACCATACAGGCCCGGTTTAGTGGAGGGTTGCAGAGATGGTTGTTCTCCTGGAAGGTTCTCATCTCTCCAAAGAGAAACGCTGGAGCTCTGTCAGAGTGACCATCGGGTTCTTGATCAAGCCACCTCCCTGACTAAGGCCCTTCTCCCCCGATCTTTCAGTTTGGCCAGCTCTAGCAATCCTGTCGCTGAGATCTACAGACAATTCCTTGGACTTCATAGCTTGGTTTGTGCTCTGACATGCACTGTTAGCTGTGGGACCTTATATAGACAGGTGTGTGTCCTTCCAATTCATGTCCAATCAACTGGATTTACGACAGGTGGACTCCAATCAAGTTGTAGAAACATCTCAAGGATGATCAGTGGAAACAGGATGCACCTGAGCTCAATTTTGAGTGTCATGGCAAAGGCTGTGAATACTTATGTACGTGATTTATTTTTATTTATTTATTTATTTTTTTGTAAATTTGCAAAGATTTCAAGCAAACATCTTTCACATTGTCATTATGGGGTATGTTTTTAGAATTTTGAGGAAAATAATGGATTTCATCCATTTTGGAATAAGGCTGGAACATAAAATGTGGAAAAAGTGAACCGCTGTGAATATTCTCTGGATGCAGTGTAAGGATGCCATTTGAGTGCAGGAGGTGAATTTATTTTATTTTACAAAACATTTTTATAATGTAATGTATTAACAAAGCTAGAACATTTGAGGATGTTTTCTGGATGTTATTGAGGTAACAGATTATACAATGTTCTCAATAAAACACTGGCACAATGTTTCAAGAGAACATTCTCTCAGCCAAATTAGGAGAACGTTATAAGGATGTCATTGAGGCCGGAGGTGATGGAATGTTTTTTATAAAACGTTCTTGTAATGTGAAGTATTAACAAAGCTAGAACATTTGACCTGCAACATTTTAATTATATTTTGTGGATGAGTGGCTGATGTAGGGTTGGACCGGTTATTACCATCTCTGTCAATAAAACATTGGCACAATGTTTCAAGATAACAAAGGAAGAACATTCTCTCAGCCACATTAGGAAAATGTTATATGGGTATTATTGAGGCCTGAGATAACAAAATATTCTTTATGAAAGTTTCTTGTAATGTGACATGTTAACAAAGCTGAAACATTTTACCTGCAACATTTTGAGGATGTTTTTTGAGGTAACAGATTGTACAATGTTGTCAATAAAACATTGGCACAATGTTTAATCTGTTTATGTTCAGTTTCTGCCTCCTCATTTCCTTGAGTCCCCTTGTCTATTAGTTTCCATGGTTTTTTATTTATTTGCTCGTTAGTCATTATTAATTAACTCCCTTCACCTGTTTTCCCCTCATCAGCTGCCCTACTTAAAGTCTTCCTTCTGTTCAGTAGTTTGTCGATTATTATTTCATAATTGATGTTACAACTACCCTGAACTTATCCTTGCCTGAGTTTTTTGTGGATTATAATATTGAAGACTTTTTCGTTGTGGATTATCCTTCGTCCTCTATGCCTTCATTAGAGAGACTGTAACAGAATAACCGACCCTCAAATTGAGTATTTAAAATAGATGCATTTTTCTTTTTCTTTTTTGTATTTGTTTCTCCCCTCTCCCGGAATGGAAATCCCAGCGGTTCTACTCCTGTGCCTGGAGCAACAGGACCGTTCGCTGGAGGACCAGGTCAGCGCCATCTGGGCGCTCTGATCCGCCTCGGAACTTCCAGAATCCAGCTCCGCCTTGGCGTGAAGATCCCCTGTCTCTGCCTCCAGCCTCCGAGCCCTGGACTCCACCTCGGTCCTTTGACCCATCGGCTCCACCTTGGCTCCTAGCTCCCTCGTCTTCCCTCCAACTCCGCCTTGGTCAATTGTCGACCATCCACTGCCTCGGGACTCCATTCCTCTGGCTTCGCCTCGTCACTCCTTCCCTCTGGCTCTGTCAGGCTCCTCCTTCCCTCCGGCTCCACCTCAATCCACAGTCGCTCCGGCTCCGCTAAATATGTATTAACAATAGTGTATTACCTCTTCTTTTGCAGAGCGTTGAAGTTCTTCTTGAAGGCAGCACTTATCTGGCTCAGTAGTTCCACTAGAGAGTGGCTGAGGAAGCTGGGGTTGGCTGGCTTGGGGTGAAAGAGGTGGGGCACGGTTCGGTTGGGCTCGGGTGTAGTGCGCATGCAGTGTGTGCTACTGTCATTACAACCGCAAACATATTACTACACTTTTCAATTAATTTAATTCAATCAAGTATATTTAGGTTTATAATGGCTTTGGTTCTCACCTTATTGATGAACAGGAAATGTAGTTTGTGAGTAAAGCTGCAAATTATTTATTTAACGTCAGCTGCCTCTGTAATAATTCTCTGATACATACAAGTGAAAATCAATGCACAACATAAATTATAAATTAATTATTCTACAGAATATTAGTGAAAGTGGTTTTCTCCATCATCTTGTACATGACGTAAGCGTGCTCCAGCCCAGAATGTTTAGTGCAAGTGTGAGTGCAGGCCAGCGGGGGAGTGGTGAGGGGGGATAATCGCGCTCTTCAAGTCAAACAACCAATTTGAGTACACCCTTAATCATTTAGCAGACGCTTTTATCCAAAGCGACTTACAAATGAGGACCATGGAAGCAATCAAAATCAACAAAAGAGCAATGATATAAAAGTGCTATAACAAGTCTCAGTCTGCTTAACGTAGTACATGTAGCAAGGGTTTTTAAAATAATATAATAAATAAAAAGAAAAACAATAGAATAGAAAAAGAAGAGCAAACTAGTGTTAGAGGCCTTTTTGCTTTTGTTAATTGTATAATAATTTAAAAACGATAGAATACAAAAAATGTTATGAGATTGCGGTTTTTTTTTGTTTTTTTTTAAAGGTGCCATAGAATGCATTGATACAATCTTTTAAATTGTTCTCTGATATCTACATAGAAGGTATGTGTCTTAGGTAAGGGCAAAAAATCTCCAGAAATTGTTTTACATGTCCATTTACAACCCTAGTATTTGTCCCTAGAATGAAATGGTCTGATTTTTCCTTATTTGGAAGGGTCATGAATAATTATGTTGAGCTCTGCTCTGATTGGCTGTTTCACAGTGTGGCTAATTTTGATGCGGCTCGTTCCGTAGCTCCCACAGCCGGAAAGAAACGCAGGAAAATTATCTTTCAGTCCTGTCTCGCAGATATATGTGTTTGGTGTTATACTGTAATATAAAATCAGGGATCCCCTCTATTAATATGTGGGCATTGAAACAATGGCTTTTTACTTTTCCTTTCTGAAGTTCCCCCGATCGCACATGCTCCGTGTAAACTACTGCAGCAGTACTTATCACACATTTTAACACAAGATCAATGCTTTGTCGTGGTGCTCAGGATCTGTAATCATTTCACCATTATTCCTCATGCATGTAATCTGTAATATAACAGGCTACCGTTAAGCCAAGCGCTACCAGTCCCTTTAGTGGCTCGCATTTCTTTTATTATACCACAGCGTTTTATTTTTCCGTGCCTTTCGATACGACACCAACCCTCCCTGCACATACATCCCTGCCACCCTGGACCATAACATTTTTCCATGATCTGGCCATTTTCGCTCTATCCTCCGCTTGTTCTCACATACCTGCAGACTTCTGCTGATTCAGATTTGTCAGGGAGAGTCCAGCCTCGTCAGGTCCAATCATCTCACACACCCGTTCACAATCACTGGATTACTAATCAGCCGCACCTGTCACCACTTCATCAACACTAGCTCAAATACTCAGTCACTGCAGTCTGGTCTTGAGTTCACTACGCTGCTCCTTACCTGTCTCACGAACCGGACTCCAACCTGTGCCCACCTGTCTCCATCGAAAGTCATCTTCAGTCCGATCCTGGAAGGACCCAAGAAACATTCACCACATGAACTAGATCCCTTCAGTTCCTGGAACTGTTTCCCTTTAACCCGTTTGCTCTGGATCTCTTCCCTCAGCATCTCCGTTCAATAAAGTACCCTGCTTACCTGTATATCTCCGTTGTGGTCTCCCTCTGTACTGTGACATTGTGCAGGTTCGGCTGGCGGCTGGCATAGAACATGGGCAGGTATATGCAAATGTTGGGGGCGTAACTATTTCACAGTCGGTGTTATGTTCTGATTCGCCTATTTTTCAGTGTTTTTTTTTGCATGCACGAGATTTACATAAGGAGGAGGAAACAATGGTGTTTGAGGCTCAGGGTACGTCATTTCCATTTACAGAACTGTTATTATTCAACTATGCCAAGGTAAATACAGTTTTCCATTCTATGGCACCTTTTGTTTTATATAGTGTTTTATTGTTATCGAGAGTGTTAATCTTTAAAAGAAAACAAGCATCAAATTAATATATGCAAGTCTAGAAAGAACAAGTGTTTTTTTTTTTTTTTTTTTTTTTTTTTTTTTAAAGATAGAAGTCGAATAGAGAGTGCTAGGTTCGAAGGTCAAATCAAGATGGAAGAGAGTGTTTTTAGCCGATTCTTGAAGACGGCTAAGGACTCAGCTGCTCGTATTAAGTTGGGCAGGTCATTCCACCAGGAGGGAACATTTAATTGAAAAGCCAGTGAAAGTGATTTTGTGCCTCTTTAGGATGGCACAATAAAGTGACGTTCACTTGCAGAACGCAGGCTTCTAGAGGGCACATAAGTCTGAAGTGAATTTAGGTAAAGGGGTGCAGAGCCAGTGGTGGTTTTGTACATTAATGCCTTGAATTTTATGCGATCAGCTATTGGTAGCCAGTGCAAATTGTTGAACAGAGGTGTGACGTGCATTCTTTCTGGTTCGTTAAAAATTAATCTTGCTGCCGTTTTCTGGATTAATTGTAAAGGTTTGATGGAACTGGATGGAAGAGCTGCCAAGAGAGCATTGCAATAGCTGGACAGAACAAGAGCTTGAACAAGAACTTGTGTTGCATGTTCTGAAAGAAAGGACCTGATCTTCTTGATGTTGAATAAAGCTAATCTGCAGGACCGGACAGTTTTAGCAATGTTGTCTGAGAAATTAAGGGCTGATCATCAATCATAACTCCAAGGTTTCTGGCTGTTTTTGAAGGAGTTATGGTTGATGTGCCTAACTGGATGGTGAAATTGTGATGAAACTATGGGTTTGCTGGAACCACAAGCAGTTCTGTCTTGGCAAGGTTGAGTTGAAGGTGATGGTCCTTCATCCAGCCATAAATGTCTGTCATACAGGCTGCAATGCAAACCCTCTTCGACCTCAGAATGGAATGACAGGTAGAGTTGAGTGTCATCAGCATAGCAGTGGTATGAAAAGCCATGTTTCTGAATGACAGAACCTAATGATGCCATGTAGACCGAGAAGAGAAGTGGTCTAAGAACTGAGCCCTGAGGCACCCCAGTTGTTAGATGTTGCGACTTGGACACCTCACCTCTCCAAGATACTTTGAAGGACCTATCTGATAGGTAAGACTCCAACCACTGGAGTGCGGTTCCTGAGATGCCCTTTGCCAATAGGGTTGACAGGAGGATCTGGTGGTTAACCGTGTCAAAAGCAGCGGATAGATCCAGCCAGATAAGTATTGAAGATTTGGAATCCGCACTTGCCAGTCTTAGGGCTTCAACAACTGAGAGCAAGGCAGTCTCGGTTGAATGTCCACTTCTGAAACCAGACTGGTTGCTGTCGAGTAGGTTGTTCTGTGTGAGAAAGTCAGAGACTTGGTTGAACACAGCTCGTTCAAGTGTTTTTGCAATGAAAGGAAGAAGGGAAACCGGTCTGTAGTTCTCTAAAAGAGATGGATTAAGGGTGGGTTTCTTAAGTAGTGGGGTTATACGAGCCTGTCTAAATGTTGAGGGAAAAACACCAGTGTGAAGGGATATGTTAAACCTTTAAGCCCTGAAGGCATTTTTGCCTCACTGAAGTTGATGTTTTTTCTGAGTGACATACACAAAAATAATGACTCATAACTCGAAGACTGTAGCAAGGAGAGTCAAAAGGTTGGTATCGTTTGATAGAAAACTTTCAGTGGAAAAATCTAATTCATTTGGACATTCTCCTGCTGAGAAATAGCTGATAAAAATGTAAGAAAAAATTGAGTGCTCAAGAGAAATGTTTCATATCTCTCTCAATATCTCAGGACAGAAATAAGTTATTTTTTGATGATGTTCCCCAGCATGTTTGCTGTATCTGTTTCAAATTGTGGTGATAGCATAAAGTATCCAAAAGTTACAGTATTTTGTAACAAAACCGGCCTTTTTGTTTAGCTCTTGACTTCCTGAAGGAATTTAAAAAACTGTTGTTTTCTGAGTGCCATACACAAAATTAATGACTGGTTTTAGGCTCTTTTTAATCAGGAGAATCTGATTATGTTTTATGAAGTTACAAGTAAAACGGTGACATCAATATATTATTTTCATATGGGTCTGGGGGTGACTTCTTGTACAAAAACTTGCTCCAGTTTATTCAAAGCCCCAAACAATTATGCTTGTTTTATTCTACTCGATGAGACCTTTCAAATGACACATGACTATCCGAGCTGTATGATATTTTTGACATGGCACAATAACATCATAATATATTTTTTATATATACATACAGTATCACCATAAGTCTTTTCTTGTGACACACTGAAGAAATTACACTTTGCTATAATGTAAAGTAGTGAGTGTACAGCTTGTATAAAAATGTAAATTTGCTGTCCCCTCAAAATAACTCCTTAATGTCTAAACCGCTGGCCACAAAAGTGAGTACACCCCTAAGTGAAAATGTCCAATTTTGGCCCAATTAGCCATTTTCTCTCCCTGGTTGTCATGTGACTCATTAGTGTTACAAGGTCTCAGGTGTGAATGGGGAGCAGGTGTGTTAAATTTGGTGTTATCGCTCTCACTCTCTCATACTGGTCACTGGAAGTTCAACATGGCACCTCATGGCAAAGAACTCTCTGAGGATCTGAAAAAAAGAATTGTTGCTCTACATAAAGATGGCGTAGGCTATAAGAAGATTGTCAAGACCCTGAAACTGAGCTGCAGCATAGTAGCCAAGCTGTTTAACAGGATAGGTTCCACTCAGAACAGTCCTCGCCATGGTCGACCAAAGAAGTTTAGTGCACGTGCTCAGCGTCATATCCATAGGTTGTGTTTGGGAAATAGACGTATTAGATTGCTGCAGAGGTTGAAGGGGTGGGGGGTCAGCCTGTCAGTGCTCAGACCATATGCCACACACTGCATCAAATTGGTCTGCATGGCTGTCGTCCCAGAAGGAAGCCTCTTCTAAAGATGATGCACAAGAAAGCCCGTGTGTGGCGGCAACCAGGTGAGGAACACAAAGACAAGTGTGTCTTGCCTACAGTCAAGCATGGTGGTGGGAGTGTCATGGTCTGGGGCTGCATGAGTGCTGCCGGCACTGGGGAGCTACAGTTCATTGAGGGAACCATGAATGCCAACATGTACTGTGACATACTGAAGCAGATCATGATCCCCTCCCTTCGGAGACTGGGCCGCAGGGCAGTATTCCAACATGATAAAGACCCCAAACACACCTCCAAGATGACCAATGCCTTGTTAAAGAAGCTGAGGGTAAAGGTGATGGATTGGCCAAGCATGTCTCCAGACCTAAACCCTATTGAGCATCTCAAGGTCTCTAACATCCACCAGCTCCGTGATGTCGTCATGGAGAAGAGGAAGAGGATTCCAGTGGCAAACTGTGAAGCTCTGGTGAACTCCATGCCCATGCAAGAGGGTTAAGGCAGTGCTGGAAAATAATGGTTGCCACACAAAATATTGACACTTTGGGCCCAATTTTTCCAGTTCAGCTTCGGTGTACTCCCTTTTGTGGCCAGTGGTTTAGACATTAATGGCTGTGTTTTGAGTTATTTTGAGGGGACAGCAAAATTACACTGTTATACAAGCTGTACACTCACTATTTAACATTGTAGCAAAGTGTCATTTATTCAGTGTTGTCACATGAAAAGATATAATAAAATATTTACAAAAATGTGAGGGGTGTACTCAATTCTGTGCGACATTTGTGTGTGTATAATTATATCTATTGAAGTTCTCTATATGATGTGTGTGGTTTTTTTAAATTTTTTTATTAGCATCAAGACTAGTACCTGGGCTAGGTGTCTCAGGATTGTGGACCAGGTGGTCTTCTCAGTTTCATCAGTACCCCATTGTGGTACCAGCGTGCCGTCTAAGCTGTACCATTTGGTTGTGTGATTGTGGGCCCAATGCCAGTGGTTTTGTGCTCATTTCAAGTACCCAGACTGCGGTTTCAGTATCGGCTAAGAGTACCATTCTTGGTTGGTGTGATTGTGGCCCCAATGCCGGTGTGTTGGCTCATTTTCAGTACCTAACTCGGGGCCAGTGCCGTCATAAGTGTACCATTTTGGTTGGTGTGATTGTGGCCCAATGCAGGTGGTGTTGGCTCAGTTTCAGTACCCAGACTCAGACCAGTACTGGCTAAGTGTTTCATTTCTCATCGGTGTGATTGTGGACCAATGCCGGTGGTGTTGGCTCAGTTTTGGCAGCCGGACTGCGGGCGGCCCAGTGTATTTGGGTCCGAGTTCTGTGCGAGTCCTATTGCTGGGTCGGCCAGGTTTCCGGTGGGTTGGGGGGGGGGGGCCGAGTCTTGCAACTGCTGTGGTTGGGGTCTCTGGGCCGGTTATTCTTCTGGCCCTCCAGTCTGTGCCAAGCCGTGGGTTGGTGTTGTGGCTACCTGGGAGAGTGGGTGACAGTGAAGGAGTGTACCATGCAATCATTATAGTGCACTTCTGTTTTTATGCTGCACAGTACACATATAAAAAACTGCCATTAAAATCATGTTTCAAAAAATAAATTGCTGCGTATGTAGTCTTTTTAAGACTCACATCCAGATCACCCTGCGTCAGTTAACGGTGTGGCATCTTGCTAAAAGTAGACAAATTCTATTAGACCATATTTACAATTTCAAACTTCCATTTCAATTAGCCATTGTCAAGTGTTACAACAGAATATCCTCTCTGTTTTCGAATAATGGGGCCATATTTACCATTTGCAATGTGACCAGTTGACTTACACACTGATTAGCCAAGGCTAACTGTGACGTGTATTGGCAAAAGTGCCCAAATTTGTTATTAATTATTTGGACGAGGTAGTTTGTCATTTTATATATCGGTGCGGCACATTGTGCGGCATCATATAAGGTCCACTTTAGGCTCACAGCCACATTAACCAGTGCTTACTGGACATATCTATGACAAACTGGCCCAATGACGGTTTAGGTATAATAGGGGCCACATTGTGGCTCAGATGTGGCCCGTTTTATGGGATCTGTCACATCTCATAGCCAATGCTCACGGGGGGGTTCCATATCTTTGATAAAACCCTAACCGAACCCTAACCCCTCCATTAAACGTATCTGGGGGGGCCGCCCCACAAAATTTTTTGCTGAAACATCTTTGGACCACATTAGGGTTTACACCCATATTAAGCTTTGTCGATAATTCCCACATTTTTGCCAAAGGTGGCCCAAATTTGGTTGGCACTATTTGGGCCATAATCACTTTTTACCACATGGGCCACTTTAGGGTCATATTCAGATTACACATTGCCGTCAACACCGCATCTTTACTTACAGAGGCCCACATGTGACTTGATACATTTGGGCCATATTTGCTGTTTTACATATGGGCCACTACATATGGTTTACATCCATTTTGTCCAGGCCATAAGAAGGCCACCAGTGCCGTATCATTGCCTTAAGTGGCCCACATCCGCATGCTACCTGGGAAGGTTTCCCAGCAGATCATTGCCCAAAGCAAATCTTCTCATAGTGCATCCTGGTGCCATGTGTTCCCCAGGTAAGCAACACACACACACACCCGGCCATCCACCTGATCTAAAAGAAAACGTGATTGATCAGACCAGGGAACCTCCTTCTTTTGCTCTGTGGTCCAGTTCTGATGCTCACGTGCCCACTGTTGACGCTATCAGCAGGGGACCCTGACTGGTCTGCAGCTATGCAGCTGTAATGATTGAGGTGTGTGTGTATGTTAGACTAGTTCAAGTGTTTACGTAGTTAATAAAGTCTTACATGTATCACACTTGACGTTGTTCATTGATTGCTCATAACTAGAGTCACTTAATCATGCAGATTTTTTTCTCTCATGCTCTGATTTTTATTTACTGATAAGAAAAGTTATTTTCCTTAAACCTTAGTAGTACATTCTTAAACTGACCGACAGTTGCACTGGGGGGAATGTCAAGTAAATACTTACAGCGGATCTAAATATTTATAATTGATTATTACTAGTTATGATTGATTATTCATATTTCCCCTAGGAGCTGATTCGCTACACAGCCCCATACGCAACAAACTGCAATTCACTGTGTATTCTGACACCTTTCCATCAAAACCAGCATTAACTTCTTGAGCAATTTAAGCTGCATAGCTCGTCTGTTGGATTAGACACAAGGCCACCTTCACTCCCCTCGTGCATTATAAGCCTTGGTTCCGGTTCACGCACGGTTCCTTCCTTGATCACTCTGATAGATACTGACCAACTGCGCAGACTCGGGAAAATCCCCACCAGAGCTGGAGATGCTATTGACCCCAGATCGTCTAGCCATACCAATTTGGCCACATGTCAACGTCGCTCAATCTTACGCTTGCCCGTTTTGCTTTCCTACTTCTACACAATCAACTTCATGATAGAATGGTCACACCGAGCTGTCTAAATAATTCCTACCCACTAACCAGGTGCCTATGAGGAAGAGAATAATCAGTGTTATTCACGTTCACCTGTCTGGGCATAATGGGATTCCTGTATTAGTGTATATGAATGCATGGGTCAATGTTTAGCATCACCCATTGATGTTTGGTCTTAATTTTTTCAGCACAATGTGTAGGTTAATCTGCAATTGGTTTGGAAAGTAAATTACACATAAGAAAAAAACTTAAAGACATTGTTCTAAATGTGGACACTAAGCTATGCTAATAGACCTCATGCCAGAGAGGGGGCATACCATGGCCACCTCCGACAGCATCTGCCAATCAGAATGCTGGATCTGAATGACTCTAACTTGCAAACCCCTCATTCTCAGGAAATATTGAAAAGGTTCTCTTCAAGACAAAGAAGTTGTTCTAAGTGGTGTGGTCTACTGCTGTGATAAGTGCTAAGTAAAATGTGGTAAGCCAAGAGCTAAGCTGCTAAGCTAAGTTGTTCTAAGGAGAAACAAGGAAGTTCAGCAAGAAGTGAATTCGGGGAGACAAGACCACAGATCCCCACGGCAGAGCAGACAACCACCGCAGCAGAGCAGATGAAACCACAGATCCCCAGGGTGGAGCGGAAAACCACCGTAGCAGAGCAGGAAGCCAAGGCAGAGCAGGCGGAACTGAAGACAACCAGGGCAGAGCTGAAGACCACCAGAGCAGAGCTCAGAGATGGCCATGACAGGGCAGGCAGAGAGTTCAAGAACAACCTTCTTGACCATTACAGGACAGACAAAAATCTCAAAGACTTGGTCATGATAGGGCAGACTGTGAGTTCAGGGACAGCCTCTTCAGCCATGACCAGACAGGCAGAGGGTCTACATGTGACAAAACAGGACAGGCAAGAAACTCACAGTTTGGTGCCAACAAGACTGAGCTCTAGGGCTTGAGTGGGCCCTGGAACAGATTCATGGACTGGAGAGGGCTCTGGAGCAGACTCATGGACTGGAGCAGGCTCAGGAGGAGTAGTAGTGCAGTGTGTAGCCCAAACACACAATATGGCAGCTGCAATCACAGGAAGTGTAGATGACAGTGGCAGAAACTCAAGGACTTTCAGACGTGGATTTGGGACCACTCGACTACATTGGCTCGCTGCTCACACAGTGCAAAATGGTGGATCCATGACATTGGCAATTAGTCTCATCGGTTGCCATCTTGGTTGATGACTCAAGCATGGTGGCCATCTTGGCTGATGACCCTTGCTTGGTGACCATCTTGTCTGAAGACCCAGGCATGGCAGCCATTATGTGAAAAGGCTTTGGCTTGGCAGACTTGACTTGAACTGGCTCTGGCTTGACATGAACAGACTCTGGCTTGGCAGGCTTGACAGCAGTAACATGGCATGAATCTGATGTGGTGGCTACTGAGGGAAAGCCACATTGTTCTTCCGAGACTCCCACAGTAAAATCAGATCCGCTCAGTAGTAATGCCAAATCTATATACTGCTCTAATGACCAACCAAACTCAAGAATTGGCATGAGGGAACAAATTGGCTCAGAAAGGCCCCCTCAGAAAAATATCATAAGACATACCTCATCATAACAAGTTAGATGTACCAGTTCGAGAAAGTCCCCAACGCAGCTCTCAATCAAGCAATTTCCTTGGCAGAGACAAATTAACTTAACTGCAAGATCCATGAAGGGGTGAAGTCTCCTGTCACGAGACTGCAAGGGAGGTCAAGGTTAGGTCAACTCCAAATGTAGAAATTTAATTTTGTAAAAGGTGTAATCCACAATCGTAGTCAGACAGGCAAGAGATCATACACAAAATCAGTCCAAACATAGGCATAGTAAGGAGCTCATGAAAACAGAGCAATCAGTGTTGCCAACTGCTTTCAATTAAAAGTAGCTAAAACAGTCGCTAAATGTTGCTAGATTACATCATAATGGCAAGTTCACTGATCTATATAAAAAGAACGGAGATTCAGTGGGCAGATGAAACTTAGATAATGTTTGTCCTATATTTGTCCCCTAAACTTTGAAAAAATTCTCACAAGGGGCGGGGACATCGCTAACGACACTACAAAGTACTAAAAGTGTCACCCTGATAGCATCTAGGCTAGTCAGGCTCAAAATACACGATCATTACAAGCCCGAGCATGAAGCAAGACTCAAGATTGCAGTGAGTCATTTTGTTTAGACTTCACAATCAACAGCAGAAACAAACTGGCTTATATAGGCAGAGGTAACAAGATAATTAGGAACAGGTGTGTTCAATCAGGCATAAGTCCAGGCAGTGGCTTGTGCCACTATCTAAAAAAACTATAAAATATTTTTTTATGCAGAAATTTTTACTTTTTCTCATTTTAATTAAAATTTAAAAAATGTTCAACACAGACCATTATTTTTTGTTTTGTAATATCATCATTGCAACACTTAATACTCCGATATTTCAGTATTGAATTTATCTTACTAAAAGTAATGATCAAAACAGGCACAGTAATTTTCTATTCATTGACTATTGAGAGTTGATTACTACCCTGAGAGCAGAGGGACAGCACCACAGCATGTGGGTCTCACTAGCATGTCTGTGTTACAGTTTTTTTCAATCGATTTGACACTTTTCCATCTAAACACAAACTTATCTTAACCAAACAGTTCAACTTTACTGCAAAATGAAGCACTGCAATTTTTTCTATTAATGCATTTATTAAAAGTAAATATTAACATCAAATCTATAGGTGTGTACTCTATTCATTATAAAACACATTCAGCTGTAGGTGTGTGTGTGTGTGTGTGTGTGTGCTTTATCTTTGCTATTGATCTTGCCTTTCATTTACATCTGGAAGATAATTTCATTGCTTTTTATCTACACTACATATTTGCTGCACTTGCATCATAGGAGAAAAAATGTAAGAAGGTTGAATCCATGCTTGGCAAGCTCCTGTCTCAACATCTACAGTACATAGGCCTCTTCCTTTGTGGCTGGTGGTGTTGTTCTGGACCACCATGTCAACAATACTCCTGTTCCATTCAAAATAATCTTGATTGTCCACCTGAATGATCTCAAACTTAATTTCTGAAAAATGTTTGGACATTTACAGTAAATAACAGAGGTTGTCCCAGGAGGACTAAAAGTCTGTACTATCAACAATCATAGTATTCAACAGTAATCAATTAGGGTAATTCTGATTTTATTTGAAATTCATCTGCACCTTCTACCTCACTTTCCACCCCTTCCACCCTGTTATCCATTTCCTCTCTGTCCATGTCTTCATACAGTTTCTCCTCTTGCTATTTTCACTACACCAGTGCCCTCTACACTATAAAAAAATGCTGGGTTGTTTCATCCCAATGTTGGGTCAAATATGGACTAACCCAACTGTTTGGTTAAATTTTGGTTACATTTTTAAATTAGCTTTTAACCCAACAGTTGGGTTAGTCCATATTTGACCCAACTTGGTGTAAAAAAAAAAAAAGAAAAAAAAAAAAAGAAAAGAAAAAAAAAAAGAAAAACCAGCATTTTTTAGAGTGTAATAATCTCTTCTCCCTTTTCTTCTCCTCTCCTCTTTTCTCACATCTTCCTCTCTGCTCATCTCTTTCTACCTGTTACACTCTTTACTTTCTCTCTCACTACACCCCTTTCTCTACCCACTCCACCACCTTATAGACGTTTTAATTTTATTTATTATTATTATTGTTTTGCATATTCGTTCTTGCTCTTTGTATACTTTCTCTTTTATTATTACTCTAAAGCAATTGTGATAAATGTGTAAACAATTAGGAAAACTGCATTTCCTGTGTTGAGTGTATAACGAACCAGTAAGTTATCAGGTTTAGGCCAATCGAAAGTATCACTATTTTATATTTGATAGCAGACATTATAGAGGTGTTTGTTTGTTTTTGGACAGATGTTTTCATAAATGTTTATTGATCTTATTGTGTAAAACCTTTTTTTTCAGATATTTTAAAGTATTGGTTTGTTGTTGTGAAAACATTTGAGAGTTTTGTGCACATTGTTTTGAGAAAAGTATTTGCATGATTTGTAATTTGTATTAAATTAATGAAAACATACAATCTGTTTAGAACAATTACAAAGTATTCAGATCCCTGTGTTAACTGTTTTGAGAACAGTGACCTGAGTTTGGAGAAATGTGTCAAATCGATTGAGCAAAACTGTAAAAACTGCCAAAAATTAGGCATTGTACTCAAAACCACTCCACACACCTGTGCTGCATTTGCTGTGCAGACGCTTTTGACAAACACAAATAGAGCTGCTTGTGTCATCATTTCCATCCAATAAAGAGAACAGTATGAAAAATTATTTTAGGGCAGAATCGCAGTCAGCCAAATGTTGTTTTAAATATCCTGCAGAATATTTTTTTTTTTGTACCTGCCCAAGTTAAACCTTAACTTGCAAATTGTCTCCAACTTTGAATGTTGCTTATTTTTAGTTGATTTCCTAGGCTCAGATTAAAAAAAAAAATTCTCAGATGTTGCTCTTTCATAGGTTCCTCAGGTCAGGAAGTTCTCTGTTGTTTTAAGTATCAATATTTGAGATGTTATTCTTAAAATTCTTCAGCAAAATTCAACAAAAAAAGAGACTAATACACATACATGAAAAAAGCAGTGCTATAAGATTAATTTAGATAACATAGTTCAGATAATTTGGTAGTGAAAGTGGGAAATAAGAGAGACAGTTTGCCTCTTAAAATTAAATGCAAAGCAAAGCATTCTTTTAATGAACGTGTCTTAATGAATATAGTTGTTTTCTATGAGGCTATAGAAATCATACAATAACTATAACACAATAACATGTGATGAGTACCTCCTGAGTATAATCCAACAAATTAGAGCAGAGACTGACATAATGGAACTTGATTTTAGGCACTACTGCCATCTAGTGATAAACAGAATATGCTACCTAGTTGCACATATGAAGTAAGACTAAATCAAATAAATCAAGCATGATATTATTTGAATTCAGTTTGAAGTGGGTGTTTAACATAGCATGAACATGTGAATATTTCAATTTTAATTATTTAAAAAAAAACAATTATTTGTTACATCTGTATATTTCTATAGACATAGATTCTATCCATACGGTAGCCAAATGGAATGATTTTGTTTGCAAAATGTCCCCAACAAAGATGGCAATATCCAAAATCCTAGTCCTTGTGGGGACATTTTTGGTAAAATAAAATAAAAACAGGTAAAACACTTTGATCGTTATGAAAAACATTATTATTAGATTTACAAACTTATGTGATGCTTTCATGACTGTTATTACATATTTGTAGTCTTCATAGCCATTGTTTCAAAACAGTATGAATGAGAATGTGAACATTTGTTTTAATCAGCAAAATACAACAGTATGATTTTCTTTCAATTTAGTACTTTTATAGTTATGTTTACTTTCTAGTTGTGTGTTATAGAGAGTGACTCATAACCAAGGTCTCGTACCGCAGGGATTGTGGTGGGGGAGGAACTGTACAATCGCTCTCGTCCCACCTTCAATCCGACGCTGAGGTGCCCTTGAGCAAGGCCTCGGAACCCGGCAAATGCTCCCCAGGCGCAGCACCACAACGGCTCCCACTGCGCCGTTTGGTGTGTTCATGGTGTGTGGTGTGTTCCACTGTTGTGTCCTTAGGATTCGATAATGCGAGCACTACATTCTGAGTAATGGGTTTTACCATTACTGGCCACTGTACATCTCAATCACCTCTATCAAAAACACAACCCTAACATAAGCCAGATCAAGCATCACAAGGGTGAGCTCAATACGCCAGTTAACACAGCAATGTTTCGTTATTATATAACATACAGGGTTAAGCCCATTAACAGCTAGATTATGTGCCTGGAAAATGGCATCCTAATACTACCTATACTATCCAGTCCAGTTCTAAATCATGTGTACATTAGACAAGAAAACGTCTTTACGTACGATTGTAACCTCGGTTTTCCTGAAAAGAATCAATGATACTCCAGTGTGTTTAAAGTGTACAGCTTTGCTTGCAGCAACTGTGGGTGTGCATGGCTTTAACCGGAATGTTTAGAGAAATAAACCCTCGAGAAATACTGACAGCTCTTTTTCCCCCGAACTTTAATTCTCTATTCACATCTCCTAGGCCGTTCTCCTCTTCCCGTCTCTCCGCCTTCTGTGTCTGCCCCGTCAGAATAAAAGTCCTCTTAACAACAAGCACTTTAACATGGGGCATTTCTAACACAAAAATAACTTATACACTACTTCCCCCATATGAAAAGAAACGTCCTCGTGTTCTGAAAAACCACAACAAAATCATACATTTGTAACAACATAAGCTTTCCAGAACTTTGTTATTTCAACACAAAACACTTTCAGGTACAGAAAAAAATGTTTCAACAACAGTAAACTTTTACAACATACAAATAACAACTTGAATGTGTTATGTTTCTGACCTCATTTGACATTATTCCACTGTGTTTTCTACCATACCCTTCAAAATCCCATACTCAGGAATGTATTAGCAAATGGGAAGGAAAAAACACTATAGAGATAAATAAAGATATTATAATTCCCTATAACGTATTGGAGGAAGCACAGAACCTCCTGACCTTGTTGTTGTGCCCTCTGCTGGTTTTTCTACTGGCAATTTAGCTCTAGACCCCTCAGACAGTTCATTCTGAACAGGAGGTAATGTAACATCCCTCTCTTGCACCCCTTGAATGGGTCTTACAGACTTGGGTACCGAAGAATCTTGAAGAACATAAGGTCTGGACCCTGATAGCCCTGTAAGTGGAGGGTGTCCACTTTGAGGGTATATCAGAACTGGACGTGGTTCAGGGGACCACACAGAACGGTAAGGTTTTAGCCGATTATAGTGAATCACTTTAGGCTTTGACCTAGGATCAAGTAGATCTAACACTTTATATGTCACTCCAATGCAAATTGTGGATGAATCCAATCTGCTCAAGACCCTGTATGGTCCAGTCCATTTTGGAGAGAGTTTGTGTCTTGACATAGCTGGAAGATCAACCCATACGAAATCATCAGGCTGATAAGCTGTATGGCGGATATGGCGGTCAGAGTAATGCTTTTGCTGTGCTCCCGCTGTCTGGATATTGTCTGCAACAGTGGTGAAAGCAGAACGTAATCGGCCAAGCATAGAATGCGCATATTCATTTGGGGTTCCTGGGGTAGCTCTAGAAGGTGCTATGGGAACACCCAGAAGAAAATCAGCAGGAAGGCGAGCTTCTCAGCCATGTGCCAAGAAAAAAGGTGTGTGTTTGGTCGATGAATGAACACTTGTATTGTAAGCAAATTCAACCTGTTTTAAGTGGTCATCCCATTCTCCCCCTTTGGTATACAGGTACTTTGCAAGCTGATCTTTTATAGATCTATTGGCACGTTCCACCATACCGTCCGGCATAGCATGAAATGGGAATGTCCTTGTTTTATGAATGCCAAGTAGGGAGCACAGTTCTTTCACCAAGTCAGAGACAAACTGCCGCCCTTGGTCAGTGAGCACTACGTACTCATTTCATCCTCTGGGGCACTCCATGCTGGCCTACATAATCTTCGAACAAACACTTAGCGATGGTCATTGCACGTTGATCAGTAATTTCGTAGATTTTGAGATATTTTGTAAAGTAGTCCATTATTGCAAGAACATAACGGTTCCCTTTCTGAGTAACAGGCAACTCCGTTAGATCAGCAGCAATTTTCTCAAAAGGCATGCTTGCAATTATGTTTTACATTGGTGCCTGCTGATGGAAGCCGTGCGTTGGTGTTCTCCTGGTCACAGTGAGAGCGGCATTGAGCACACCACTGTGTAATGTCCCTAGACATGTGGGGCCAAAAACATCTCACTAGAGCACGCTGCAATGTCTTTTGTGCACTGAAATGTCCAGAAAGCGAGTGACCATGCAAATTCTCAAACACTTTTTGCTGCAGTGCAGGTGGAACTACAACCTGCAAGATCTGATCACCAGGTGGGGTTCTAACTTTACGGCACAGAACAGAATCCTAGAAAAGTAAGCCTTGGGAACTCTTTCCAGAAATGCCTCAGTTCGCTAGCAGTCCCTTTCAGAGTTGTATATGTAGGTCTCTTCTTACTTGATACCCATTCAGCGACAACGCTTAGGACAGGATCAGCTGTCTGAGCCTGCTGTATATCTTCACTACCCATAGCCAGGCATGCAACGCTGGAACAGGTAAGGAAAGCAGAATTTGAAGGTTCAAACCCAGAACATGTATCAGAAGAAGCAGGCTGTACAGGAGTAGAATACAGTTCGTGACCTCAGTCTGCGTTTAGTGGCCACTAAATGGACAGACTTGATCTCAGAATTATTAGAAATCTCCCTACTCTCTTCGTCAGGTCGACGAGACATGGCATCTGCGTTGGCATGTTTATGACCATGCCAGTACTCAATAGTCCAGTCATAGAGTTCAATCTCTAGAGCCCACCTTGCTCTGCGACCCATTGGATCGCCATCCAAAACCATTCGCCTAAGACTAAGCAAGGGCTTATCGTCTGTGATGATCCGAAAAGAGTGCCCCATGAGGTACTGACGGAAATGGCAAATGGACCAAACGATAGCCCAAAACTCCCTGTCAATGACCCTTTCTTTGTTGTCAGCATTCAACTGAGATAGAACACACCCAATGGCTGTGTTAGAAGCATCCATGAAGAGTAAAAACTATTTTGAAAAGTCTGGGTAAGAAAGAATTGGAGCATTTGTAAGTGCATGTCGCAGGGAATTGAAAGCTTCCTGTTCTGTCTCAGTCCAAACAAACAACTTCCCTTTCTGAGTTAGAGCATGCAGTGGCTCTGAAATTTGAGCAAAGGAGTGAATGAAACGCCTGTAATATGAACACAAACCTAAGAAGGCTCGAACTTCTGTAGGACTTCCTGGAGTAGGCCAATCCTTGACCTTCTGAATATTTTTCCCATCTGGCTGAAGACCAGCAGATGATACCACATGGCCCAGAAATGTCACTTGTGTTTGAGCAAAAGAGCATTTAGCTGGTTTTAGCTTCAGGTTTGCTGCCCTCAAACGCTGGAAAGCCTCTCTCAAGTGCTGTATGTGCTCACTGAAACTCTTGCTATAGACAATTATATCATCTAAATATACAAGACATGTTTAACAGGACAGGCCACGCAGCACTAACTGCATCAAGTGTTGAAAAGTGGGTGAAGCATTGACAAGGCCCATCGGCATCACTGTAAACTGATACAAAGAACGACCCGTGGTGAAAGCTGTTTTTGGTTTATCTGCCTCATGAAGTTGCACTTGCCAATATCCGGATAAAAGATCGATAGTACTGAATATAGATGAACCTCTTAGTGCATCTAAGGTGTCATCTGTTCTAGGCAATGGATGGGCATCCTTAATGGTGACAGAATTAAGGCCCCTATAATCTACGCAAAAACGGCAGGTGCCATCTTTTTTCCGCACCATAACGATAGGAGCAGCCCAAGGGCTATGACTGGCTTCCACAATGCCTTTTGCCACCATGTCGTCCACATGTGACTGAATCACCTCCTGCATCTGAGGTACAGGTAACAGGAACCGCCACCTGGAAAACAGCAATTCCTCAGTAACACTCCATCACTAACAAAATATCC
>JADLZN010011638.1:0-58805 GCA_018155175.1 Sinocyclocheilus anophthalmus
TACTTGGAATTAGTGCTTTGCATTTATCCCATCCAAAGTGCACAAACACAGCAGTGAACACACACCCACACCGTGAACACACACCCAGAGCAGTGGGCAGCATTTATGCTGCGGCGCCCGGGGAGCAGGTGGGGGTTCGGTGCCTTGCTCAAGGCACCTCAGTCGTGGTATTGAAGATTGGAGAGAAAGTGCTGTACATTCACTCCCCCCACCAACAATTCCTGCCGGACCGGAGACTCAAACTCACAACCTTTGGGTTTACGAGTCTGACTCTCTAACCATTAGGCCACGACTTCCACACGGACGGATGGATATAGATATAGATGGATGGATGGATGGATGGATGGATGGATGGATGGATAGATGGATAGATATAGATGGATGGACAGATGGATAGATAGATGGATTGATATGATGGATGGATAGATGGGTGGATGGATGGATGGTGGATAGATAGATAGAGAGATGGATAGATAGAAAGATAGATAGAAAGAAATAGTCAGATAGATAGATAGAAAGATAGATAGATGGATAGATATGATGGATGGATGGATGGATGGATAGATATATGGATGGATGATATATGGATGGATAGATAGATATATGGATGGATATATATAGATGGATGGATGATATATGGATATATGGATGGATGGATGGATAGATAGATGGATAGATGGATGGATAGATGGATGGATAGACAGTCAAAAACACAATTATATTTAAGATGCACTCTCTGATGTCTTAGCATCAGTTTTGCTTTACAGATTAATTTGTCTTGTAGGATGTTTAGGTTTTTTTCAGGAAAAAAAATTATAATCATTGCTGAAATAATTTTTAGCAGTGTAAAATTTAGGTTCATGTTTAAAACAATCAGAAAATACAATTATTGCTTCTCAAATTAATTTGTCTTATTGTAGGATGTTTAGTTATTTAAAAAAAAACAATTATAATGATTGATGAAATAAAATGATTTTTAGCAGTATAAAATCTTATTGCTAGACAACCTTTATAGACATTTTACAATAAATTTACGGCATCATTTTACAATAAATTAAACATTCATAGACATTTTAGAATAAATTAACTGCATTGACATGTTACGTTTATAGCACTGCAAAATGTATACCGAGTATGATAATATAAATAACAAAGAATAATATTTTTTTTAAATGTGTTGTTACATGGATATTTTTGGGAGAAGACATTTATGGGGAAAAGTTATGCAATCTTCCAAACACTGGGGAAGTATAATTTAGTTAAATAATATACTACACATATATTATAAACAATATGGTCACACTTTATTTTGGGGATCAATTCTCACAATTAATGTAGCTAAATACTAACAACTTTTGCCTCAATCTAAACTCCTAATTTGTGAATATTAAGTAGTTCATAAACGCGACAGTTAAGTTTAGGCAGGGGGTAGAATATGGGATCAAAAATAGGGAATGCAGAATGTAGCATAATATCTGTAGCTTTAAAGTACTTAATACATATGAAATTAAAAATAAGCAACTGAAAAGTGAGAATTGGTTCTGAAAACTGAAGTGTTGCCAATAATATAATATGTGGCCCTGGACCACAAAACCAGTCATAAGGGTCCTTTTTGAAACTGAGATTTATACAGCATCTGAAAGCTGAATAAATAAAAAATAATAAATTTGTTAGGATAGGACAATATTTGATTGTTGTTTAGTTTTAGTCGAGATACACCCCCCACCTCCATTTTGGAAAATCTGTAATCTGAGGGTGCAAAAAAAAAAATCTAAGTATTGAGAAAATCATCTTTAGAGTTGTCAAAATGAAGTCCTTAGCAATGTATATTACTAATCAAAAATTAAGTTTGATATATTATGGTAGGAAATTTACAAAATATCTTCCTGGAACATGATCTTTACTTAATGTCTAATGTTTTTGCATTTAAAAAAGCGTAATTTTGAACCATAACATGTATTTTGGGTTTGCTACAAATATACCGTGACTATGAATGGGTTTGTGGTCGAGTCACAAACATATAACAATAACATAAAATATAACATATTTATTTTACTCTTTCCTATTGTTTGATTCTGTTTCTGTTTCTCTAACCATTTCTTACTATGTTTAAGTAAGTTGTTGTTTTTTAGCATGTGTGATAGGCAGTGTTATTTTTTAGGATTACAGATAAACTACTGTCATTTGATTTGTAATATTTGTATTTGTTATTTATTTTAATATTAGTTAAATTATGTCTGAATTTATTAATGTCTGTATAGGGCTTTTATTAAGTTTTACTTTTATTTAATATGAGTTATTTTAATACTTCAACAAACTAAATGGAAATGAAAATATATATATTGAATTTATAAATGTGTATACATATATCATAGATATATATATATACGTGGGGCAAATAAGTATTTGATACACTGCTGATTTTTCCAGTTTTCCCACTTACAAAGAATGGAGGGATCTGTAATTTTCATCGTAGGTACATCTCAACTGTGAGAGACAGAATCAAAAAAAAAATTGCAGAAAATCACATTGTATGATTTTTAAATAATTAATTTCTATTTTATTGCATGAAATATGTATTTGATCACCTACCAACCAGCAAGAATTATAGCTCTCACAGATCCTGTTAGTTGTCTTTCAGAAGCCCCTATCTCCACTCCATTACCTGTATTAATTGCACCTGTTTGAACTCGTTACCTGTATTAAAAGACGCCTGTCCACACACTCAATCAATCAGACTCCTACCTCTCCACTATGGGCAAGACCAAATAGCTGTCTAAGGACACCAGGGACAAAATGGTAGACCTGCACAAGGCTGGGATGGGATACAGGAAAATAGGCAAACAGCTTGGTGAGAAGACAACAATTGTTGGCGCAATTATTAGAAAATGGAAGAAATTCAAGATGACTGTCAGTCTCCCTCGGACTGGGGCTCCATGCAAAATCTCGCCTCGTGGAGTATCAATGATCCTGAGAAAGGTGAAGGATCAGCCTAGAACTACACGGGAGGACCTGGTCAATGACCTGAAGAGAACTGGGACCACAGTCTCAACGGTTACCATTAGTAAAACACTACACCGTCATGGATTAAAATCCTGCAGCGTGGGCAAGGTCCCCTGCTCAAGCCAGCACATGTCCAGGCCGTCTGAAGTTTGCCAAAGACCATCTGGACGATCCAGAGGAGGCATGGGAGAAGGTCATGTGGTCAGGGGAGACCAAAAAATAAGTTTTTGGTATAAAATCCACTCGACGTGTTTGGAGGAAGAAGAAGAATGAGTATAATCCCAAGAACACCATCCCAACCGTGAAGCATGGGGGTGGAAACATCATGCTTTGGGGGTGCTTTTCTGCAAAGGGGACAGGACGACTGCAACGTATTGAGGGGAGGATGGATGGGGCATGTATTGCGAGATTTTGGGCAACAAACTCCTTCCCTCAGTAAGAGCATTGAAGATGGGTCGTGGCCGGGTCTTCCAGCATGACAATGACCCCAAACACACAACCAGGGCAACTAAGGAGCGGCTCCGTAAGAAGCATTTCAAGGTCCGGGAGTGGCCTAGCCAGTCTCCAGACCTGAACACAATAGAAAATCTATGGAGGGAGCTGAAACTCCATGTTGCCCAGCGACAGCCCCAAAACCTGAAAGATCTGGAGAACACCTGTATGGCGGAGTGGGCCAAAATCCCTGCTGCAGTGTGTGCAAACCTGGTCAAGAACTACAGGAAGCGTCTGAACTCTGTAATTGTAAACAAAGGTTTCTGTACCAAATATTAAGTTCTATTTTTTTATTGTATCAAATACTTATTTCATGCAATAATATGGAAATTAATTATTAAAAATCATACAATGTTATTTTCTGGATTTTTTTTTTTTGATTCGGTCTCTCGCAGTTGAGGTGTACCTACGATGAAAAATACAGATCTCTCCATTCTTTGTAAGTGGGGAAAACTTGAAAAATCAGCAGTGTATAAAATACTGATTGCCCACAACCGTAGTTGTATATATACACATTGGGTACGGAAAGTATTCAGATCCCCCTAAATTTTTCACTCTTTGTTATATTGCACCCATTTGCTAAAATGGCATTTTTAAGTAATTTTTTTTTCTTCATTAATGTACACACCGCACCCCATATTTACAGAAAAACACATAATTGTTGACATTTTTGCAGATTTATAAAAAAGGAAAACTGAAATATCACATGGTCCTAATGATTCAGACCCTTTGCTGTGACACTCATATATTTCACTCAGGTGCTGTCCATTTCTTCTGATCATCCTTGAGATGGTTCTACACCTTCATTTGAGTCCAGCTGTGTTTGATATACTGATTGGACTTGATTAGGAAAGCAACACACCTGTCTATATAAAACCTTACAGCTCACAGTGCATGTCAGAGCAAACGAGAATCATGAGGTCAAAGGAACTGCCTGAAGAGCCCAGAGACAGAACTGTGGCAAGGCACATATCTGGCCAAGGTTAAAAAAAAATTTCTGATTGCCCCTTAAGAGATGCCTAGAGCACAGGGCCTCCTAGATCCTTAAATGGACGACGTTGGTTGTGGACGACCAGAACCCGTCTAGAAAGTGTCACGTTCGGCCAACTGAGCGTTACGCACGGGTGGAGAGAGAGCCTTGGTGACGAGACAGGTACAAGAAGAAACCCAAAGAATCTTTGGCTGAGCTCCAGAGATGCAGTCGGGGAGATGGGAGAAAGTTGTAGAAAGTCCAACCATCACTGCAGCCCTCCACCAGACGGGCTTTATGGCAGAGTGGCCCGACGGAAGCCTCTCCTCAGTGCAAGACACGTGAAAGCCCGCATGGAGTTGTGAGATGGGGAGAAATAAGATTCTCTGGTCTGATGATACCAAGATAGAACTTTTTGGCCTTAATTCTAAGCCGTATGTGTGGAGAAAACCAGGCACTAATCATCACCTGTCCAATACAGTCCCAAAAATGAAGCATGGTGGTGGCAGCATCATGATGTGGGGGTGTTTTTCAGCTGCAGGCACAGGACGACTGGTTGCAATCGAGGGAAAAATGAATGCGGCCAAGTACAGGGATATCTGGACGAAAACCTTCTCCAGAGTGCTCAGGACCTCAGATAGGGGCAGAAGGCTTACTACCAACAATGACTAAAGACCTAAGGCACACAGCCTAATAACGAAGGAAGTGGATTCACAACAACTCGGAGCACTGTTATTTAAAGGGCCCAGCCAGAGCCATGAGCTAAAACCCAAATTGAGCATCTCTGGAGAGACCTAAAAATGGTTGTCCACCAACGTTTATCATCCAACCTGAGAGAACTGGAGAGGATTTGCAAGGAGGAATGGCAGAGGATCCCTAAATCTAGGTGTGAAAAACTTGTTGCATCTTTTCCCAAAAAGACTCATGGCGCTGGAGTTAGATCAAAAGGGTGCTCTACTAAATACTGAGCAAAGGGTCTGAATAATTAGGACCATGTGATATTTCAGTTTTCTTTTTTAATAAATCTGCAAAAATGGTCAACAATTATGTGTTTTTCTGTCAATAAGGGGTGCTGTGTACATTAATGAGGAAAAAAAAAAAAAAAACTTAAATGATTTTAGCAAATGGCCGCAATATAACAAAGAGTGAAAAATTTAAAGGGGTATGAATAGCTTTCCGTACCCACTGCTGTATATATCTTCTATCACATAATATAGATATATATATATATGTGTGTGTGTGTGGGTGTGTGTGTGTGGGTAGATATGGTTGTTACATAGTGTTTATTTTTGGTGTTTGGCTTAGTGTTGATGTTTAGAATCATTTATAGTACTCTATACTTTTGTTCTTTAGTTATTTTTGAATTATTTTATGTCTGTTATTGTTGTTCGATATTTTCATTGAATGTTCAAGTTTTTGAAATTGTTTGTGTATGCATTGTGCTTCAGCATTTTGATTAATCTATTATTTTAAAATGTGTATAGTAGTATTTACAAAGTTTTAGCTTTGGATCTGTTTTTAATACTACAATTGATTGCTTCTGTTGTCCTCATTTGGATAAAAGCATCTGATAAATGACTAAATAAATAAAATAACATAGCATAGCATAACATAACATAACATAAAACATAACATAACATAACATAACATAAAAAAGATTTGTTTTATAAATTTGAAAACATTTGTGAGTACAGTATTAAGACGAAATCTATGTTTTGGGGTTCTCAGGTCTCAGATGTTTATCCATTCAGCCATCTCTCCATATCTTTCCAACACAGTGTTGTTCTCACTGAGATGTGCTGAGGTCCTCTTCACCTGAACATAATTTACTCTTTCCTGGGTTGAGCTCCCACAGCCTTCAATCTGATCCGCAGCAGCCGATCACCAATCCCCCAGCCTAATTCTCTCTCTTTAATGAAAATGCTTTATGTGTTCTTCAGGCAGACTCATTTAACAGCACTGCTCCAACAAATGACCATCATAGATTTCTTTTATCTCAGCAGAAGCTGTGAAATAAATGGTCCTCTGCCAGCTCATAAAGTGTCACCAGACTCGGGCCTGTAAAGCCATCTAATGAATGAGGCGAGACTGCGGCGAGCGGAGATCAAATCAGCCTCTCATTTTTACCTGTCAGCTTCACGTCTTCCGCTAATAACTCTCAGCAACAGCTCAGTGGTGCAGGTGGGTTTACGATGACTTTCTGACCTGCTCTTTAAAGCGTTTCACTTCTTTATTAATGTTTTATCACCGGAGCTCGCTCATAAACAATCTGGAGGAGCCTGTTGCATATTGATCGTCAGTCAGTGGAGGGGAATCTGTAATGGACCTGCCCTGGAATTCTCACATATTGGTGCAAATGCATTACTGACCTATAAAACTTTAGTGAAGGCCCCACTGCAAGCAGTACAAATGGCACAACAGTGTAACAAATGGCCATCTGTGTGCTGAACCACGTGATCACATCATACATGTGCTTGAGCGTGGCGGAGCCCAGGAAGTGTTGCCTCACATTGTGTCTTACCTGAAAAAGAGGAAATTGTATGACTTTAAAAGCTCAAAAAAGGACTTTGAACGTTAAAATGTAACATTTCAAACATAAATGATCCTATTTTAAATAAAGTGTCTTCATTTTCAGATTAATAAGGTTTATAATAATAACAACTAGAAAGAAGAGAATTCTTGTTAATACTATACAGCCATACAGTAGCATTGAAAAGTTTGGGTGAGTATTTTATTGATTTATTTTAGTGTTATTTTGTTTTGTTTTTAGAAATCCATACTTTTATTAAGCAAGATCTGCATTACACTAAAGACTGGAGTAAATTCAGCTTTGCCATCAAAAGAATAAATTAAAATTGAATAGACAGGGATTTTAAAAATATATTAAAAATAGAAAACATTTATTTTGAATTGTAATAATATTTCACAACATTATTGTTTTACTGTATTTTGATCAAATAAAAATGCAGCCACGGTCAGTCATTTTCACATTTTTCAAAACATTTTCAAAATTCTTACCAACTCCAAACAGCTGTCGGATTTTTTAAATCTGGAATATTGGTTTAGTCAGGTTATGACAGTAGATTACAGTGTTCGTGTGACATGTATATATTCATAATATCCAAATTCTGACTATTAAAAGAATCAATCTTCAGTAAGTGCAGTCATTTTTATTATATTTATATTTTAGAAGTCACATTGTGGATTTGAAAAAGTGAAACGGCTCTGGAAGCAACAGTGGATCATGCAGACAGTGCCGTGGGCTGAATAGTTTATAATCGGAGTAGCATTTTAAGATGGACTACTGCAACTAAGTGACCTACTTTTCTCTTTAGTTGGAGAGGCCTTGATCATTACCATGCGACAGAGGAATGGCGGTATTATGCAGCACACGACTAGATGAATAATAACCTCGACTGAGCGCATATAGTCTTTTTTCGATCCCTGCATGCCTCTGATTTATCATTAGAGAAAACCAATGTCCAATTCTTTCTATGAATGTAACAGTATTTTTCCATCAGAACTGCTCCCAATAGATGTGCTAACACTTCTTTGTGATATAAATCTGAATAGAATACTCACTGCCCGTGCTGCCATTGTTACAACAATGCCTGTGATGAAGGTCAGGTAATACCCTGGGTAAGCTCCGTGCCAGATGGCTGAGAGGAGGAATGTGGCCGCAGTCGGATTGTACGGGCAGCGCTCATAACACACTCTGCAGAGAACAGCAACAAAGCTCACATTGTTTCTGAGATTTCAGGAAGTACACACATGCTCGGTCAAGATTATTCCGTTTATTTCAAGCATTCACCTTTTCAACCAAAGTGCTGTCTGAATGTTCCAGTTATCCAAGAACATCTTGAAGCTGGTGGCGAACTGTTTAGGACATGAAGAGAAAAGATGATATATTAGGGTTTAGGTCGAGTGAGAAGACAAACTCTGTTTTTGTCTGTGTCTTACCTCAATATTGCGTATTCTTAAGTTTGATATTCTGTCCCATTTTGGGGTGCCATCTGTGTTATAGCCATTAAACCCGAAACCAGCTGCATTGTTGATGGCATCGGCTGTGAAAGAGTGAAAGAATCTAGTGAAAACACCATCGCAAAGTGACTGATGCATTATCTGATTCACTATGCCAAAAAAACCTAACTAGAAACAGGGCAACAAGTCAGAGAAAATGCCTTTTATGAACACAAGAGGGCAGTATTATATTTCAAAATGGTCTATGCTTACTATTATGCTGCAAAGTATATACTGTATTTTTGTTATTATGTGAAAAAAGCATGCATTATGCAATAAGAAATATATTAAACATTGTTGTAACATGACCTCATTAAACCACACTGAGTGTTTTATTGACTGAGTGGTAATAAAATGGTTATGCATTTTTTTTTTTTCAATTTTATGCAAATATGTCATGGTATTTCGATTATGTAATGTGTCAGGAATAAGATTAGTTAAACAAATATTTCCTTCAGTGTGCTCTGTTGTCTATATTTGTATAATTTAATACGAGAAGAGCACATTGTTCATCTGTTTGACTCACCTAACGTCCATACAAAGTAGTATTTGGGGCGTAAAGCCAACATGGAGATGTAGAGGTACAAGACCTGGATGTAGAAAGGGTTAGAGGCCATAAAGGTGTTGTTGATGACGCGCTCCGTAGGGCAGGCAGTGTAGATCACCAAATAAACCATTAGTGACAGAGCACATGTGCACACTTTCTGGATCACATCCCTCTATAAGAACAACACAGACCATTGCAGAGAGTTAGAGCAATATCATTTATGAAAATGGCTTAAAAAAACCCCACTAATTTACAAAAAAATTTTGTGAGTGCCGTTCAAGGTTGGGGTCAGTAAGATTTTTAATGTTTTTGAAGAATTTTTAGGACTCATCAGGCTGCACTTATTTGATGAAAATACAGAAATAAAAAAAAACGAATTCTTTGAAATATTAATTTGCAATTAAAATAAGATTTGTGACCCTGAATCACAAAAACCGTCTTAAGTCGTCGTGGTATATTTGGCGCGAAGGCACTAGCCCAACACACATTGTATGGGTCAAAAATATCGATTTTTCTTTTATGCCAAAAATCATAGGATATTAAGTAAAGATCATGTTCCATAAAGATATTTTGTAAATTTCATACCGTAAATATATTAAACTTAATTTTTGAGTAGTAATATGCAATTGCTAGAACTTCATTTGGACAACTTTAAAAGGCGGTTTTCTCAATAGTTCGATTTTTTTGCACCCTCAGATTACAGATTTTCCAATATTGTCCTATCCTAACAAACCATACAATCAATGGAAAGCTTATTTATGCACGTTTAGATGATGTATTGTTAAAAAAAAATTACCCTAATGACTGGTTTGTGGTCCCAGGGTCACATTTCTTTTTTATATAGAACTTTAAAAATGAAATTTATCCTGTGAAGCAAAGTGAATTTCGCATCATACTCCAGTCTACAGTGAACATGATCACTTCAGAAATCAATGTGGAAACTGTTTGTGCTACTATGTATTTTTTTGGACCTTGATCCTTGAGTTCAGGATTCATTTGAGAAATCATAAAGTTGTAGAAAGAACAGTGTTTATTCAAATTTGTAATTTTGTGTTACTATTATTCCGCCAAGGACCTGTTAAATTAATAAAAAGTGATAGTAAAGACTTTTATTGTTAGAAAATAATTCTATTTTGAATAAATGCTATTCTTTTAAACTTTTTATTCAAAGAAGCCAAAGAAAAAACGTATCACAGGTTCCAAACAAATCCAATACACACGAGTTAATCACAATACTGAAGAATAAATCAGCATATTATAATGATTGCTGAAGGATCATTGTGACCATGAAGACTGGCAAGATTGTGGCTGAAATGAAAACACAGATTACGCGTGGTCTGTATTTTTATCGCACAAATAAAGCCTTTGTATGGAGCAATAAGAGCACCTCCAAGTAAAAAAAAAAAACATGAAAATTCTTACTGATCCTAAACTTTTGAACGGCAGTGTATATATTGAATGATTTGAACAGTGGTGTACGTTAGTAGTGTATCTTTTTTTAAGTGTCTATGAATATCAGTTTCATTATGTATCATTAGTATCTAAAAGCTCATTTTACTTTGCTATCATCAAATCACTGAGGAGCAGAAAGAGCTGGAGGGTAAATACAGCAATGATTCTGTGTGACAGGAAATTAATTTGTGAACGCAACCTCCTCAGGCTCTTGAGAAACATGCGAGCGTGAGACCATTGTGAAACCCCTGAGGAGGAAATGCATATAAATGCATGCTGATCACCACAAAAAAAAAACAGGCTTTACACTCAAAACAAACTCTCCACTCAGCAAGCCTGAGAAATATGAGCTCCTGGCCATAGAGGTTTTCATTCATTCAAATGACAAAAAAAAACTGATAATGCAATAAGGAAGTTTGTAGCATACAATGAAGTTCAGTTGAGTTTAAATCTAAAGTCTTCTGAGTGCTTCTCATTGTCTCTCAGTGTCCACCGAAAGTGGTGTTGTTTCCCTCACTCAAAAAGCATTTCCTTTGTAAAATCTGCAAACTGGTTCTGACATTAGTCCTAATGTTGTCATTACTTTCCTGTTTATTTACATTCACATGTTCTTTTTGTTTAATTTATGATTGCTGTCCAAACATCCACTACTCATTTGGCTCAGTTTTTCATGTATAACTTGGGGTTTGTTTTGACTCTGTAATAAATAAAAAAGGAAAAAACTAGTATTAAAGGGGTGAAAGGGGCTACTAAAAACACGTTGTATAAAAACGAAATCCAAATCAGAAACTAATAAATAAAAAATAAAATACAAAAACATTAAACCAATCTTTAAGTTATAAAACTGTACAAATAAAAAAAAAAATATTTATATAAAAATATTTTAAAATGGTAATTGATCGTATGGGTGGCAAAGCCTGAATTTTCAGCAGCATTCATTACTCCAGTCTTAAGTCACATGATCCTTCAGAAATTTTCATAATTAGAATCAGAAGCAGAATCAGAATGAGCTTTATTGCCGGGTATGTTTACACATACGAGGAATTTGTTTTATGACAGAAGCTCCACAGTGTAACAGAAAGACAGGACAGAACAAAAGAAAAGAAATAAAAAAATAAAAAAAATAAACTAAATAAAAAATAAACAAATAACAAAATAGAAACAAGTGAAATACGGAATAAAAAAATATATAAATCGACAATTGTATGTACAGGTATATAACAATAGACAGTAGACAGTTGTATGTACAGGTATATTATGTGCAAATTGAAATGTAGACTGAGTGTGTGTGTTAGATAAATAAGTGTATGAGTGAATAAATAGTGTGTGTTCCACAGTAATTGTCAAGTGTTCATGAGATGGATTGCCTGAGTAAAGAAACTGTTCCTGTATCTGGTCGTTCTGGTGCTCAGAGCTCCGTAGCGTCGACCAGATGGCAACAGTTTAAAGAGGGGGTGTTTTGTTTAAACCGGATGTGAGGGTCCAGAGTGATTTTGCCAGCCCTTTTGCTCACTCTGGTTGAGTACTGTTCTTGGAGAGAAGGGATGGTTGTACCAGTGATTCGCCCAGCAGTCCGGACTACCCTCTGCAGTCTTCTGAGGTCAGATTTGGTAGCTGAGCTGAACCAGACAGTTATTGAAGTGCAGAGGACAGATTCAATGATGGCGGAGTAGAACTGTTTCAGCAGCTCCTGTGACAGGTTGAACATCCTCAGCTGGCGAAGGAAGTACAAACTCTGCTGGGCCTTTTTAACAATGGAATCAATGTGAATGTCCCACTTCAGGTCCTGAGAGATTGTGGTGCCCAGGCACCTGAATGACTCCACTGCAGTCACAGTGCTGTTCATGATGGTGAGTGGGGGGAATGCAGAGGGGTTTCTCCTGAAGTCCAAGGTCATCTCCACAGTTTTGAGCGTGTTAAGCTACAGGTTGTTAAGACTGCACCAGACAGCCAGCTCTTTAACCTCCTGTCTGTAAGCAGACTCGTCACCGTCCTGAATGAGGCCGATGAGTGTGGTGTCGTCTGCAAACTTCAGGAGCTTGACAGAGGGGTCTTTAGAGGTGCCGTCGTTGGTGTAGAGGGAGAGAGAGGGGAGTGAGGGAGATAAACACAACACTGAGGAGCCTCCATTAGTGGCTCGGTTTATACGGGTGCTCTGGATGTGTAATTTCCCAGCCTCACTAGCTGCTGTCTGTTTGTCAGGAAGCTGTTGATCCACTGACATACGGAGGTGGGCACGGAGAGCTGAGTTAGTTTGGTCTGGAGGAGGTTTGGGATGATGGTGTTATAGGCCGAGCTGAAGTCCACGAACAGGTTCCTCACATAAGTCCCTGGTCTGTCTATATGTTGCAGAACATAATGCAGTCCCAGGTTTACTGCATCGTCCACAGACCTGTTTGCTCTGTAGGCAAAACTGAAGAGGATCCAGCAAGGGTCCAGTGATGTCTTTCAAGCAGGCCAACACCAGTCTCTCAAATGACTTCATGACCACAGACGTTAGAGCAGTGGTTGTCAACCTTTTTTTCCACTGGCGCACTGTGGTCCACGTGCAAGTCTCGCGGGCCGCACGCATATTATTTACATATTATGTCACCAATACAAACCAACCAGAATTATTAATAGCCTATTATAGCCTAAATATTATTATATCTAATTGATTACATTCATTGAAATAGATAAATAAATAATTCTACTCACCATTAATAAAACACCTGAGGATTTCGGGAGCTGACCAATTTTGTGAAATCCTGCTCTAAAGGAGTAACAGCACAATGAAGTTGCCATTGTAAGTTGCAGTCTGTAAGACGCGCACGGAAGCGTGACTTGACGCGCGACATTGCAGAAAATATGCGTTCACAAAGTGAGAAACAACACGAGACCGTGCTGCCACGACTGTCAAGAGCGGCTCGACGGTGTTTAGTGTCCAGCTGCACCAGCATGTATGGTGAGTGCCGCTCAGCTGAAGGGTTCTGCTTTCAAATGCACACAAAGGTTAAAGCTTGCCACAAAGCACGGCAAAAGTAATTACCATGAATGTGTCAGGGGGAAATGGTAAGGACTGCTAATTGAACATAATTATCAAATATAATACTAGTGGCTTTACTGATGTTACGGTATGTAGCAAGGAGAAAGAACAGCTTGTCGATCCTGACTCGCCATCTCCATCATTAGACGCGTAGAAGAAGAGCAGTTTTTACGGTTTTATGATTATAATGAAAGAGTTTTTGTTTTTGATTTCATTATCAGTAGTAATTAAAGGCAGGGGGGGTTGTTTGTTTTTCTATAGATATATTTATGTATGTGAGGCATGTATTCGCTGAGTTTCGGTTCATTTTTGTAAGCGCTCCTGTTCAAGACCGAGACGGCAGAAAGCGCATCATGTTCGTTTTCTTTATTTTATAAAAGCACAACGTTTTGTTGATATTGAGTGCACACAAATAAAAGTAGAACCTTTACAGTTACGAATGATGTATTACCTTACCTTTATGAGCAAAAATGACGGCATATCCACTGAAAAAAAATGCAAGTGATCGCGCTGGCGCCTCCATGTCCTGCAAAGCGCGCTTTAGCTTCCACTCTCCGCACAAACTATTGGCTATAGAGCACATTTATTTGGGTTTAACGTTAAAACAGTGTTATAGCTTGAACTGTTTATATCTATAGATTTTATTTTAGGAAAGTCGTGATGATTTGAGAAGACTAAATTGAAACATAGGCTCACTGTCTGCCGCTGGCCGCTTGGTCGTTACTTAAAAAAACAAAAACTTTTATTTAACGAACAAAAAAAATGCTCCAAACGTTTTTCAAATTAACTTATATAAAAAAACGAGTTTTGCATTGAACCATGGTTTGTCGTTGTTGTAGTTTAAATGAGTCCTGGTAGGAATGCACAGATCTTCACAGAAACTGATATAAGATGATACAGTCTCTGTGAGCTCGTCCAGATAGGTGGCAGCAGCTTCAAAAACACTCCAAACAGTGCAGTCTAAGCAGGCTTGTAAATCCCGCTCTGCCTCATTAATCCATCTTTTAACAGTCCTTAATACAGGTTAAGCTGATTTCAGTTTCTGCCTGTAGGTCGTATAAGATGAACCAAACACAACGAGATTCAGGAGGTGAAGCCGGCTTGCTTCCCCCGTCTGCGTGTCCTGAAGTGCTTGATCAGCGCCACAGCTCTCCCGACTACAATGTCCAGCAAAACATTAGAATAATCAAAAACCGGTTAAATATTGGTTGGTGTGTACTTCCGAATGTCCAGCAGTTTGTCTCTGTTGAAACTGATTGCAGGGATATAACTAAAGACAGGACAAACTAACAAAAACATAAAAACAACTGCGGAGCACGCCACGGAGGCAGACATCAGTGTCGGCGCCATCTTCTATTCGTTAATTTGGTGCTCAATTAGGTATAAATTATTATTCAGTTTTAATTCAATTGTTGATTTAGTCTTATTGTGTTGAAAAAAGGTAATAGGTTCTGTGGTGTCGTTTTTTCTTCAGGATTTTTGATGAAATAAAGTTTAAAAGAACACTTTTGAAAACTGAAATCCTGTAACATTTAAAGTCTTTAGCATTTAAAACATCTTTGTTTATTACTGCATCTCATACTTGGACGGTAATATATGTATGGTGTGTAGGTGTGTAGTTGTGTGTGTGTGTGTCCTATCTAATCTTGTTAACTAATCCGTAATGTATATAATTTATGTGATATGGTCACCAGAGGGAGCAAGAGAGCAGTGTAATCACACTACCTTAGGTGAAGGGTCACTCTGCTTGAATTTCCCATTCTCTTTGCCGTTTGACTCCAGGTGCTTGGGCTCGTAGCATCGGCCTTCTATAAAGGCTACATAATCATTATAGGAGCAGGTCGGGCCGGCCAAGATCCCCATAAAGTTACAGTTATAACTCAGATACTCCAGCAGACTGGGCATCTTCCTGTACAGCAAACACAAGGACAGAACAAGTCACCATTTAACCAACAAGGCACACCCAATATCAAGTGCCAAAACATGATTTTCTCTGAAAAAGAAATAATAATTACATATAATAAAATATTACTGTAGCTATGTTTTTCAATATTTAAGAAAGCACAGAATGTTATAAATCACTTCAATATTACAAGGCCATTAATTAGCTAATCAAGGCTAAGAAATTAGAGGAAGCTTCTCAACAAGCTACTTAAGCTGAAATAAGCTACTTTAAAAAAAAAAAAGCTATGCTACAAACTATAAACATAAGATACAGTAGCTTAACATAAGTACCAAAATATACCTAAAACAACATTAATGCTGCTGAAGTTATTTATAAAAAATATATTTGTACACATTACATATGACAAATAAAATAAAAGGATAAATAAAATAATCATTAATATAACTAAAAGGTACAATATTTATTAAAGAAACATGACACACCTAATATAGCATATAGCTAGACAGAAAGAAGATAGATGATAGATAGATAAATGATAGAAGATAGACAGATAGATAGATAGATAGATAGACAGATAGATAGATAGATAGATAGATAGATAGATAGATAGATAGATAGATAGATAGATAGATAGATAGATAGATAGATAGATAGAGATTTTTTAGCAATACTTAGTAATGCTTATCTGGCAACAAAAAAAAAAATCAATGAAAATATCGGCATTATGCTTACACAGAAGGACAAACTAATTTAAAATAGAAAATTCCCACATTTAAATATCGGAGCTGAAAACCAGTGATCAATCACAATATTTCACTAAATATTTCACTGCAAAACAGATGTAAACGCCACAATGAGAACAACCAGTTCACTGGAATGAGAATCAGTCTAATTTCTCAAGAACAGTCAAGTCGAATTTTCCCACGCTTGACTTGTTACTCGTAAAGTTACACTTTTTTTTCTTAAAACAGCTGAGCACCATTACAGTAGTTAGTCCAGTGGTTAAATATAATTATATACACAAGATTTACACTAGGATAACAGGAATTTGATCTGACTGCGATCATCTCAACCGTGAAAGAGTTTGCAGCATATATAACCAGCACGTGAGCAATGATTAAACATGACACTATGCCATGTTTGAACAAGAACGCAACTCATCCATTATGTAAATGTTGACATATTGCTTAACACTCTGTGACCACAGGGCCATGGTACTATCATTATTCAAAACTGCTCTTACTAACTGCAGGGTGTGACTTCCGAAACCTCAGAATCCTGACGACTTCCTGTGGACACCGGTTCACGTGATACAGCGGGAATATTCAGTTGCTTGGCAACAGCCTTCAGAGCCTGATTGTGAATGATTTGAGTCTGCAAGTGGAATGCTACTTTTTTTGAGCACTGCAGAGTAATATTATGCTCAAAATGATTATTATTAAAGAACGCAGCTGTGCACTCTGCATTTGATCAGTGAGAGGAACTTTATATCTCGAATTGGGCTAGAAGTTGGTTTTCTTTCAAAAGACACAAAGTAAACGAGTGATCTCATCCCAACCACAAACATACCTTTCACACATACCTGACTGCAAGATACTTCTGACTGGGCTTTAGGTGCTCCTCCCTCTTCATCAACCCTGTGGGAAAAACACACAAACACAGGCCCGGACTCATCAGACACACTCCTACAAAACACTGTCATTTCGAAACACGTCCAGAAGTTGACTATGAAGCAGCTGCACTACTGCAGCACGTGTAGTTTGAGTTTGTGGCCAGTGGTCTCCAGCGACTCACACTAACCTGCAGAAACAGCAGCTACACTCTGATACAGCAAATGTGTGTGAATGAAGCCCGCGTGAGGATGCAGAATCACACTCACCGAGTGCAAACAGAAACAGTATCACACATCTGTGCTTACGCATTGAGCGTTTTCAAAGTTTAATTGTACAGGCTTAGTGAAAGCCTGTATAATAAAACATATGTAGTTCAATTATTAGCACCCATGAGAAATGCACATAAGAAGAAAATAATTACTAAATACATGAAGTAAATAAATACTTTCTGTCTGTCTCTCTTTCTACCAACTACCATTTAAAGGTCTGGTGTAATATTTCTTTTGAAAGAAATGAATACTTATATTCAGCAAGGACACATTACATTGATTTGATGAAAATTGTCAATAAAGACATATAAAATGATTTCGATTTTTAAATAAAAGGCTGTTATAGAAGCTAATTGACGAAAAACAATTTGTTCAGTAAACCATTGTGAAATAAAAAAAAAGCTATTTATGTTTAGTTTTTTCCTCCTGCTGTACAGAATACATACCGAACTGTAACCGTCATGTTTGTGTACCGTTACACCTCTAGTGTGGACAGTGCTGTCGCATTCTGCAGCACTGAGCTGCTTCAGCTCCAGTCTGCAGCATTAAGTCTGCGGGGTTAGTGAAGAAAACAGATCAAGCCATTCATCATTCATCTCTGTCAGTGCACTGACAACTAGATTAGTCAACCTATCAGCTTCTGCAGGCTTTAATGGCTGCTGGGAAATGCATAACCCACAGCAGCATATACACACACAGACACAGTCCTACTCTTCTTCCTTCAGCAAATGTGACAACATCAACGACAACACTTCATTATATTTGTTAACCGGGCAGCACTCAGGTCCTACACAAACCCACTGAAACAGTATTAATAACCAAAAGAACCACATGTCGGACACATTGAGGCATGGTGCTAATGTGGGAGACTCGGATTTGAATGAAACCTGGGAAGTTGTAACCCCAATTGTACAAAGCATATTTATTGTCCTCATGGGTACGCGCTATTGGGATAAACGCGTCTCTAAAGGATTAAAAGGGTACAATGCATATTTTGTAGGACCAGAAACACACGGAAAGTGTTAGCCATCTTAAACACTCCACCTCTCGACAGAAATCAATAGGTTTTTTTGGTTAAATGCCTGAAATAAGGTCTGTGGTAAACACAAGATCAAGATATTTCATTCTGCAAAAATTATATATGCATAATAGCTTTATGAAGTCTTGGAAAAACAACGGCACATGTGCTAAGAAGTGTGGGATATAAATGTCATCACGCTGAAATGCATCTATTCGCTTTCACAGCTTGAATTTTTTTTTTAGAATAGCTCCCCAGCAAACTAGTCAAATCAAACACTTAACGATTTTAAAAAACATTTTAAATAAGATTAAAAGGTTTGTCAGAAGCTTGAATGACGATGACACTGCAGTCAATGTGACCATGGTTTTATGTTTGCTTGTTATTGCTGGGGGCATTGCAGTTACGACTCAAAAATTAATAGAAGGTTCGTTCAGATGTAAGATGATCAGATGAACAAAAGTGTAAGAATCAGAAAATTGTGTTGGTTAAAATAACATAAGTTATCACAGGCAGTACATCCTACCCAATTTTCACTTGTCACCTCTGGACTGTTACCTCTAGCATTTGGACAAAAATATAATAAAGTGGTAAAAAAATAAATAAAAAAAATTATCTATATATATATATAATATATATATCTTATATTATATAAACAATTGTAAATAAGTAGTAAAACATTATTTTAAATGAAGAATTATTAAACATTAAGCCTAAAGTATACTTAGTTTTTGTATGCATGCGCTAGCATATGCGTAGCTGAACACACAGCCTTTCAAAGTGCACTGTATTTGGTAGCATGCACTAACACAGGCGGTCAACACGTGTGCTCCAGAAAGTTTCATCTCTGTCCAGTGTTTGTGCTATTTTTCTCCAGAAGTTATGACTGATAAAATCTTTGTACTCTTTTAAACCAAAAGTCCTTGCATTTATCCCATCACCTAATGCCTCCAGACCCAACAAGCGCTTCCCCATGCGGGAGTCTGTTGTTGTTGTTGTTGTTGCAGACTCCAGTATTTTTTTGTTTGTGTTGTTGTTCCGTCTTTCTAGTTTCATTGTGGGTGTAAATTAGTGACACAAACAATCATCAAAGCCAAATGCATGTGCTAGTCCAAAATCGAGTTGTGCACATACAGTACTCGCATACTGTTGTGGTAATGAAATTTGCGTCACGCACACTGTACGCGGACCCTTGCGTAATGCTCTGGGACAAACAAACAATAACCTCGAAGTAATACTTCAGGGCCCTTTTTACGCAGCGTCATTTGCCAAAGTATCAGAGTGCCACAATTTCAGTCTGAATTTAGTTCTCCATAAAGTGGTGGAGGGAGGAGACTATTACAAAACTTCATTAAAACACATGGATTAATATGTTGTGCGCTGTCTGTAATAGAGCAGGGCATGCAGAGCTAACGGCAAGTCATGCAGAGGCAGCTCAAAAGTGCTGGGCTGCAGTTTCGGCCAGATGTTCTGTGAGCTATCGCTTCAGAGAAACGGGATGTGCTCTCTTAATCTTCCCATAAAGCCTGTTAAAGGAAATGTGGTGACTGAGATGCTACTTCTGTTTGACTCTAAAAGTGACTTGGTCACATATCACTGCGATTAGTTCTTTGGTTGACTAAGTATCTAAAAACTATGCTGTGCAATGGTGCGCAATCTAGTTTGCTTATCAGTTGCCTTGTTTGCATGGGAGATTGGCCAGTCGTTGATAAAACTAGAGTGGTTTCTCTTGGGTTCCTGCCATCACATTTCCATTTTCCACTGATGTTCATTCCTTTGTGCTTAACCCTTGTGCGACCTTTTGGACATTTTTGTCCTTTTCAGTTTAGTTTTTTTGACCATTTTGCCCGTGCTATTGCCAACTGCATAAATTTTGGCACAGGTGTGTATTTTTATTGGAATTTTACTATTTCACTTCCATTTACTTTAATAAATCTGTTTTGCACTAGGTACAACAAATTGTTACTCTCAGGAACTTAAGGACAAAAATGTCCCCATTGAAACCCATTAAAACTGCTAATTTTAATCGCAGTGCCATTTAACTGTAAAATTATGCAATTTTTGTTGATAAGACTTTCATTATATTGGCAAGGCTTTAAAATTTAATTTGTTACTATTTTTTACCAGATGGTGCTATTTTTTCAGGTTTGACCTATAAAGAAAATACTCGCTTTATTTCTGTTTTCTGTTTCTGCATATTATAGAGCCAATTGGATAAATAATGCAGCTATAATTGTGTGGGTGTGTTGGTATTGATGTCAGTGTGTGGTTTGTATGCGTGTCATAAAAAAAAAAATTGTGTGTGTTCTTGTAATATTTGAGAAAGAAAAACTCTACTGCAAATCACAAATCCAACCACTGTGTGCACCAGCAGAGTTTTGCTGGCATCTAATGGGGAAAATTTGGTACTGCGCCCCAAAAAAATCTTACTGAAAGCTCATTTTTTGAGATATCAACCTCAAATTTTGAATACAACTTGTTTAGATTTATGGCTTTGATTTTCTAGCAGGTATAGAGTTCAACATGTTTCATAAAAAATATATATTTCATATGTAAAACATTCATTAATCATTTTCAGTAAACCTAAACATTAGAACTTTTTTTTTTGGTGTCACTTTTTAAAGAACTTTTTACTTCAACAATAATCTGCCATGAGTCTTCTTTAAACCAAACTAGAACCTGGCTCCAAAGCTTCAAAATTGTATGACAGGTTTTTGGACTGGACATTTATTGGCCACTATGGGACCATGTGTAACTTTTTTTATGATGCAACATGGTTACGCAGAGAGTACAATTATGCAATTTTAAGTTTTCTTTCTCTTTGGGTGTTACAAAGCTGTTCAAGGACTGATTAAGATCCCAAAGTACTCAAAACCCAGAGATATTCTTATAAAAAGATATTCGAATCGTCCATGCCCTCCTACAATGTCTAGTCACTGTGTGGGAAAGATTTGCATAAACACCTACTGAAATGTAGATGACAAAGAAAGCATGTGCAACGCGTACACGTTAATTTTGCTGTAGTATTGTTGCTGCCGCCGGCATGTTGTGAAGACGCTTTGTGTTTCGTTGCGAAAGTGAAAATACTTGGTTTGGCCTTCCAAAAGAGGACACGCCTAGAAATCAGTGGTTAAGTTGTATTTAAACACTGTTCCAGAACAGTTCAACCAAAATATTCAGATGTGTGCGGCACATTTTATGGAGGACCGTTTCCTGACCCTGGGAGAGTAGACTAGAAATGCGTCTGTGCACAAAGGCTGTTTCTATAAAGTTTGGCAGTTCCAACTTTGCAAGGACATTCTGACGCTTATGGACTCAACCAGCTTTGTAAGTACATTTCATATTAAAGCAATTTTGCCATGATGATTCAAACGAGGTTTTGACGCAGTGAGGAGTGGCTTGCGTTGTCGGTTTACTCCGATCACAACATGCAGACCATGGCTTTTATGTGTTACGCAGCGAGTAAGCACGCGTGTAAAAAGAAAGGTAAAAGTACTTACAATCAGAATATGTACCATTGGATGTCTACAAAGCTAGTGATAATGGGTCTATTGTTTGTATCAAGCGCCGGGACAGGGGCATCAACTCACGATGGTAAGGGGAGTAACATTTCCGCCAACTCGTGAGGTATTGGGCACAATCATAACGCACTGGGATAGCTGGCCATATCAGAGCACACCTCGCTTTTCAGAAACGATGAGCTTTGTAAAAATCGACGCGTTCAGAAAGGCGGGGGGCATAGAGGAGAAACAATAATTGTACAGTATGTGGAATATAATGTGGGTTTTGTAACCGTTAAAACAAACCCGCAATAATAATAAAAACTTTCAATTACACCAAATCACACAAAATAATGTTTTTTAGAACGTAATTATGACCCTTTAACAGGATATGTTTCCCCAAAATTTAAAATCTTGTCAATAGGAGCTCCTCTTGTTATACCAAATTACAGAAGGAATTATTTCTTCAGTGGAGCACAAAGTGCTCTTTTCCAACCACGAAAGTAAAATGGTGTCCAGGGGCTGTAAAGATCAAAAGGTCAAAGGAATTCTACAGTTCTTTACATGAGGGGAAAAAAATAAAACAAAAATTTAAACGTAATCTGAATCTTACAGATTTTAATCAATCATTTAGACGAAACTGCAGTAAAAAACATTAATTCATGTGGAAATACATTCTAATTGAAATACTAATGCTGTTTTATGTTATAGATTTTAAAAATAGTTATTTTATTCCGTGATGCACAAAGCTTTAAGTGTCTGACATCATAACTCAATCTGTAGTGTCAAATTGGATGCTTCATTCATATGCGGGAGACTATTTAATTTTTCTGGGATCTGTGATGAATATAAAGATCAATAGAGCATTTACTTGAAATAGAATCTTTTTGTAACATTATAAATATCTTTACTGTCACTTCTGATGAAATTAATGTGTCCTTGCGGAATAAAAGTAGTAATTAAAAAAAACGTATTATTTTTTATATTTTAATGGTAGTGCTATACTGTCTCAACATATGGTTGTAAATAATGACAGAAATGTTTATTTTAGGTAAACTGTCCCTTTAACACACTCAGTTGAAGGGAGGTCCATTAATCTTGAAATAACCATCATTCTCCTTTATCAATGATCCAGATCATCCAAAAATGTTGTGAAGATGCAGCACAATTAGTATCTTATTAAACAGATTTCACCAAGTTGCATAAGAAGCGGTATAGTGTGTTGGATAAGGTAAGTGTGGTCTATGAAGTGCAACATCCAGCTGGCAGCCCAAACTACTCTGGCCCACTCACTGGAGTGCAGCGCCAGCAGTGGTATAAAACAATGGCATACGAGGACGTGGTGTAGCAGCAGGGTTTAACAGCCCTTATGTAATTCCTAGAGCCTCTAACATGGGCACAGACAGAAACAATGGAGCTCTAGAAAGATTTCAGGTAGAAATCATGCCAGTTTTACAATATCATTCATTACTCAGGCTGTTCCACCATGACAACTTAATAAAGAGAAGAATATGAGAATTGGATTAATAAAACTGTTACATACCGTCATGAATCTCAAAGGCCAAACTTGTGATCTTCTGTGTGATGACCATCATGGGCCTGGAGGGAGAAATGGAAAAATAAATGTATGTGAGAGAGATCCTGTTTAAACCTGATATTGAGTCTGTTGGATTCACATGTACGTAAGAGCTTCTACTTCTATCAAAACAAGCTCTTCAACATTTATTATTTATACAATTGCACTGACCAAATCTCCACACAGTATCTAAAGGGTCGAGTTCACCTTGGTGTAGCTCTTATGTCAAACCTGCTTGAAGGTTGAGCTATGATACTGATCTACTTTTATCGTACTGTATGGTAAAACTAGCACTTACATACTTGCCCTTGGCTGTAGTTAACATGTATATTTCTAAAGAATAAAGCTGAATGCATGCATATTTTAGTTCTGAGATTGCTGCAAAGCAGAATATGTACACAGATTTTTTTCACTTATGTTTAATCTTTAAGTGACAAATATTCTGAGGTTCAAGTATGAGGCTTTATGAGGCATCTTTTCACAACATAGATAAGGAAATTAACTTAAAACCCCAATACTTAATACAATTATGAATTTTTAGGTTAGTTTTCTATAATTTTTTCAATTTGTCCTTTGAATTTAGTTTGGTTTTGGTTGTTTTCACTATATCATTTTTAGTTTTATTTTAGTTTTAGTATGTTCAGTGTTTTCTAGTTTATTAAATTTATTCCGTTTTGGTTTTATATTTATTTAGTAGATGTTTTGGTTACACTTTACTTGAAGGGGTGTGCATAAGACTGACATGACACCTTCATAATCATGACATGACACCTACATAATCCTGACATGACACATGTCATGAATATGAAGGTTTTTTTATGCATGTTTATGACAACTGTCATTAAGTGTCATTCGCTCAGTTATGTAATTTTTAATGCAAAGATGACATTGTTTGAGATGTCTTTGTTATGGGCTATGGTTAGGGGTAAGGGTAGGGGTAGGGTTAGGTTAGGGTTAGGTCAAATAATGTCATATTTGCATTAAAAATGACATAACTGAGCGAAATTACACTTAATGACAGTTGTCATAAACAAAAAAACCCTTCATATTCATAACATGTGTCATGTCATGATTATGAAGATGTCATGCCTAAGTCTTTGCCACCCCTTCAAGAAGTGTTACCAATTTTTTTTTTTTGCTCTATGCTTTCTAAGGCTCATCCGCAAGGCTCGCATTTATTTGTCAAATTGACTGTACTTATGTATTAACGTAATGTGTAATATTATACAATTTAAATAACTTCTGTTTTTTCAAATTTTGTGGAAGCCATGAATACATTTTTATTATCAGGATTTTTCCTCTTTTTTTTGATCAAAAAGAAAAGTTTAAAACAACAATGGGATGCACCGCTACACTTTTTCCAGTACTTCGCCCGAACCGATACTTTTTTTTTTTGGTACTTGCTGATAAGAGTACCGATAACCGATATTTGATTGCATTTGTACATTTTTAAACATGGGTACAGAAACCAGGGTATGTATAATGTTCGTTGGTTCTTCATATTATCAAATAGACAGGACCAAACCAAAATTTATTCAGACACTGTCAACATTTCTCACATTATCACAGTTTATTCGCTATAGTTTAGAAAATGGTAATAAATATGACAAGAACTCAGAGTTAAACTGTGTCAGAACAAATTCAGCTTGATAATGTTAATATTATTCAGACAGTATGACAGTATTTACACAACCAATAATGTATTCGTCAACGGTTTTTAGGATGACACTATTTACCAACTATTAATACTTAGTCCTTGCAGCCCTTGCCATTTTTACGCCTCTGTTGTATGTAGTCTCCTGGGCATGCTGTCATCCAGGTTCATGCAAACCTGAACTTCAGTTTTTTTCCCAGACTCGGTATGATTAATTTTTGGACCCAAATTTGTATAAATTTTACTGGTAATCCACTCTATGAAGAATATTTGGGTATAATATGCCACAGTTTACATTATTTTGCTATCCTCACTTACATAAATGAACTATAGTGTCCTGCACCCACTAGTAAAAAAAAAAATAAAACCATTTTATATCTGGTCTCTGAATAATTTTTTGGTTTGACTGTATATCCTTCTGTTTTTTTCACACTTAATTATGCCCATTAAAATGTATTTTACAAGTTTTTGTTACTTTCACTGTTAATTTTTTTGCTCTATGGTACATCATCTTTAATTTAATAGCATTGGAGCTGCTCCATTGCAGCGGATTTGTACTGTAATCACACGATTTGCTGTACAGCTGTTAAGACTATGCAGGGACCCACTCGTTATAAATCTCCTAACTGTGATATTTTCAGAAATAGAAGTCACGTTTTTTCATCTGAAACTTGCTGCGATTTATATTCCAAAGCCTCTCATATAATGCAGAAACACTCAAGCAAGCAAAAAACGTGCGCACATATTTGTACTGGTGCAGAATGAGAGGACAGTAGTACAGCCAACAGTACAACTTTCCAGTGATGTCTATGAGAAAGATATATTCACTCGACAAGCTCGCGCATCTGCGCCGCCGCGCGCTCAATCCAATCAGCGTGCTTTGTTAATCAGCTCTGTGCACATCAGCTATACAGGCAATACTGAATGTTTAACATTATACTCATTGCATACATATACTTCGTAGTAGACATCCTTAACTCCTTTCTGATGTCTGTTGTTCTGTTGTCGGTGTTTCTTTGTTTGAATATGGCGCTTAACACATGCTGTGTGGTATCAGCGTTTGGTATCGGGGCATTTTAACGAGTACGAGTAGGAGTACAGGAGACCAGTATCGGGCCCGATTCCGATACGTGCATCCCCAAACAACAACATTTCATTGAAATAAAATAAAAACAAAAGTCTTTACTGTCACTTTTAAACAATTTAATGCATCCTTGTTTAAAAAAAACATTCTTACTGATGCAAAATTTTGAACAGGAGTGTAAACTAAACTAAACTAGCATAATTAAATATTTTAATTTCTCAGCCTAGTGTTATTGCTATAGTGACAGTTGTATCCATCACAAACTAAATTAATTTATAGTTTATAGTTATTTTTATTTCACTTGCACTTGTTTAGGAGTCATTAATGTGTATTTTAGTTTAGCCTGCTTTTCACAGTCAGTTTTTCTTTTATTTTTATTCCAGTTGGCAAAATAATTTTCATTCAGTTTTAGTTTTCTTGGAAATGATGCTGATTCCAGTGCAAAATAACTTACCCAGTGAAGTCTGCTGAGTACATGCCGTAGTCAAACACATAGACTCTTGTGACCTGGCAGAAACTGAGATATCCCAGCGTAACCACAAAGCAGTATCTATGGAGAAGAATGCAGAAGAGGGGAAAACTTAAAAATACTGAATGGAAAACAAAAAAAAGACTGTTTGGTACAAAATACCACATACTACTCCATTTCAGCAGAACATATATTGTGGTCACTATGCAAATGCTATGTATGCAAAATGTGTACAAAAAAAGTATACACTCAACAAACCACACTGTGTGAAATACTGTATCCCACAATGCATTGCACTGAACCTGACTTTCCATTTCCTGCATGACAACCCAAAGTAATTTTAACACGTCTTTCTTGACTTACCTTTTGCAGTCCAAACAAATAAGTCATTTTTATAGATTCAAATTTGCAAAATAAGGGTTTATGTTATTCATGAGATTATAATTTGATGTCACTAACTGAATTAATAATAGGGTCGTGTGAAAACAATAATTGTTATTGATGAACGTTACATATTATTTTTTAAATAAATAAGCACTAATAATTAAATAAAATAAGCAGTGTAAAGTATATACACATGCATGCAATATGCAGCAAGCATCAAATTCACTAAATATCAAAATGTAAAAATATTTCTTATAATTCAATTATTTATTTATGTATTTTTAGAGTTTACTTGAATTCATTAAAAGACAAAAAACAGCTAAACTAAAGCTAATAAATTATTTAAATTAAAAAAAATGTCATTAGTATATTCTCTCTCTCTTTTTTTGGTTAATTTAAATGCAAGAAGAAATGTTAATTATCCCCACAAACATTTATCAAGAGGCGCCTCAAATTTTCTCCCACTATCAGTTGCACACAGCTGCACAACTTTTGGTATGTCAGACTCAAATAACCAAGTCCCCTGATTCCTCACTAAGCAACAGTGGGCAAATTCTTGGCATTCTAGTTTCTGTCACTGCCTCTAACAAAGCTGGTTTTAAAATGTCTACTGTACAGTCCCACTCATGGCATTCAGAGGCAGTGCCTGCTCCGTCTCAACACTAGGCCCTTCATCAGGGCTATGAGTAGCACTGTGTAAACTATGAAGACCTTCTTCTGTTCCAGCGCTCTGTAGGATGATTGTGTGGAGGCTGTTTTCTGGTTGTACAAGGAACATTGTACAGTTAGGAGATGGACTGTGATGAAGAATGGTAGTAGGTCAGTCAGTTTACTTAAAGGAAACTTATGCATCCCAAATTTAATTGTACTAAAAATGGAAACGTAAGTGGATTTTCAAATTGTGCATCCTTGAATGCTTTTTTTTCAGCTAATATTACCCAATCGCAAAACAATACAGTTGATGTTCTCTTTCAACCTGTTCAGTAATAATGAATTTCAAGGTAATTGATGTAAATTATAATGCTAACATGCACACGCAACAGTACGTGAAAAGGGGTTCTGTGGTATCATTTTATGATGTGGTAGGACATCTCAACACTGGTATGGCTTTAATGCATGTGCAAAATTATGTAAATTCAGATGTTGCCTAAGCTGTCATTAGCTATTTTTCCATCACCCTGTTTTTATGCACATTTTAACGTATCGCATCAGAAATGAGAGATGGAAATGACAAATTTCTGGAAAAAATAATAATAATAATAATTACACTCGCTTGATGTGGTTTTTGACTTGTGCGAAAGTGCAAATAATGGGAGATGGAAATAAATTTACAGAATAAATTCCTCCACGTGCTAAAAAAAAACAAATGTTTTATGTGATATTCCAATTTTGCGCAGAAGTTAAATTCTCAACTTTGCATGGAAACAAAGCTATTGAGAAACATATCTATTTATTAATGTTAGAAACATAAATATACAATACTAAACTTATTAAATTACTCAGTAACTTGGCACACCATGATAAACAACAACTTCCTCAAAACAGTGTAGATTAAAACCAAACCGAGGTCACTTACATACAGAGGTCTTAAAGGTACAGTAGCAAAAACAGTTTGTTTAAAGGGACACTGAGAGAGGGTGGAAAATATTCATGTACAAGTAAATTGGTCATGCGACTGTCTTTGATGCAAAAATACTTGACAAACATTGCGGATGAGAAAGAAAATAAATTGCAATCAATTAATGTGTTCTGTTTTTTTATTTTTTTTTAGAGAGATTTAAACTACACTGGTCAGGATGATAAAGGGACAGTTCACCCAAAAATTTAAATTCTGTCATTAATTTCTCACCCTCATGTCGTTCCAAACCCATACGACCCATACTTCCGAAAACAAATTAAGATATTTTTGCTGAAATCCAAGAGCTTTCTGACCCTGCATAGACAGCAACGCAACTATCACCTTAAAGGCCCAGAAAGGTAGTAAGGACATTTTTACAAGAGACATGTGACAGCAGTGGTTCAACCATAATGTTATGAAGCTACGAGAATACTTTTTGTGCACAAAAGAAAACAAAAATAACAACTTTATTCAACAATTTGGTCACATGGACTATTTTGCAGAGTCCTGACTACCTTTCTGGGCCTTGAACGTGGTAGGTTCCTTTGTTGACTATGAAGGGTCAGAAATCTCTCGGATTTCAGCAAAAATATCTTAATTTGTGTACCAGAGACGAACGATTAATTATTTCATTTAAAAAAACACATTTTAAATAAATATACACAGAAAATCTACAAGAAATCCATCTCTTTTCCTATACCGGCTTTGCCAGAGAGCATAATCTGATACTCTGCTTTTCAAGGACTCACACACTACAGTAGCCCTTCTATAAATATACATTTACACTATTCCTCTCTAATAAGACTGACAAGAGCTCCAGTGTCCAGAGGGCAGCTTGTGCTCTCTCTCTCTCCTCTTCTCCACACACACACACACACACCCCCACACCACACACCACACACACACACACACCACACACGCAACACACTCTCTCCTGGTTCCTACTTTCATTTGGCAATAACCACCACACACAGTCTCAAGATGATCATTTATAAAGGTGAGAGACAGAGGTGAGGTGTTATCAGCAGCTGTTAGATGGGGTCTCGTCTACACCATAAAACCCTACTCTCACATGCCTGAGTGGAAACATATTAAAGCAATAAATCACATCATAAAAGTGTCATTTCTAATGAAACGGGGGACAATCACACCATTGTGAGATAGAACAAGACCTGAGAGAACAACCTTCCACCAAATCTCTTTAACTCTCAGAGCAGAAGTTAATGGCACACTGTGTTGTGTACGATTTCAGGAATTTCACATGGGGCTGAATTTGAAAGCAAGAAAGTCTGCTGTGTGAATGCTTACCAATCTGTATTGAGTCTTGAAGTTTTCTGAACTTCACAGTGATGCTCAGAAACAAGCTGTCAAGAAATATACATCCATAAGAGCTCTAAAGGTACATTCACACCTACAGTAATTTAATCGCTGAAGGTCACCAAGTTGCTGCATGTGCTTAAAAGTTAGTAGGAGTTTATACTGGACTGAAGTGTCCAACTCTATCAGGAGGCAGATCACGTGAACGTCACTGTCTGCTATATTATTGGTCATCTCCATGTTACTATCCATCAAACTGCTGGAACTTTGCTGTAACGCCAACTAACACTGAACACACAAATTGTAGACTCTCATTGAAAAGTCACTGATTTCTGTTAGAGCATCTTAATGACATCAAAACTGACCCTATTTGCTTAAATTGATAATCTTATTAAAGAATTACTCATTTTTTTTTTTTTAAATGCATACCCTTACAAAAAAAAAAAAAAAAAAAGTAATTGAGGTAATTGATATACTCTCAATGGTAGCCAAATAATCATTTAGGCATTTTTGTTTTATGCTACAGTTGTAGGTATGGCATAGGGCTGGGTGATATGGCCAAAAAAATTATCACGATAATTTTTTTTCATTTCAGTCGATACTGATAATTATCACGATAAATGTAAAATTTTTATTTCTTTGAAGTTTAAAGGCAGATTTTTGTTCCAATGTGAAAGTTGTAAAAACCAGACAGTTAATTGTGGTTTTAAACTATTCTTTATGGTCAGAACATGACAAACACTTCAGGTTTTTGAATTCTTTACACTATTCCAGTCTTTTTTCCTTTAACAAAATAAATATCTTAATAAAAAAAAAAAATTCTTAGTTCTGCATATTCTAATCAGTAATATTGTTTCAATAAAAAACAGGTTGTGTTGTCCTGAATTATGTTATTTAATAATTTACTAATAAAACCTTTTTGTCTATTGAGTAAACATTTGAAGTAGCTTGAGTTAGGATGCAGCGGTAAATTTGTTCATTATTAAAATCAGTAACATCTGTAAAAATTGTAGAAACATAATTTTTATATGGTGAAATGTAATTTCTGACTGTTTGAGTTTTATTAAAATTAAGCATTGCTCTTCCATAGTAACATACATTTAGATCATGATAATCATAGTTAAAACCACAAATATAGCACCTCAAAACCATGGTAAAAATGTAATATGGTTTTAGGTATTTGTATTAAAAACAGTAGTCTAATACATTTAGTATAAATGCATAAACGCCATAGCTTAATCACAAAAAATACTGTAATTATATTCCATTACTCCTCCTTTAATATATTTAATTCATGTCTACATTAATAATATAATAAAATTTGATACGAATACCCACATTTCTGACAATACCATGGTGCGGTTAGTGCTACTACAGTATGGTAACGTTAAATTATGGAGATTTGTAGATTAAAAAGTCTTCTGACTGTATCGTTGCGCACAGTGCTTCTCCTGTTTGTCAGCACTGTATCATCCGGCTATCCACCTTTTTCTTGCCGTAAAAATTTTAAAGTCTATGGGTTTAGCTTCTGGTCTCATCCACATCCAGCTATTTTTAGCAGCACAAAACAGTTTGTTTTGCTGCTTGATATTGAAAATTGGTGTGTCTTACCATATTATGTTAATGTATTATCTTACTTATGAACACACTGGTTTGTAGTGCAAACAGTTTTACCGTTTACTGCACGTTCTTATTCTTCTCGTTATTTATCTATAGCGGCTAATGAAACGGAAGTCTCGCCCATAGGCTTACTTCCATGTTGAAGAAAAAGGTGTGCATTCTAATCTTACTACTTTTATTTTACCAACTGCTGCGGAGATATTGTGTTATATTTGGAAATCTAAAACTACCACTTGTCAGTTTGACCCACTGCCTACTTGCTTAGTTAAAGCTTGTCTACCATCTCTGTCCTCATTAATTACTAAAATGATTCACTCTTCACTTGTTTCTGGTTTCTGTACCTTCTTCTTTTAAAACTGCTATCATTACCCCTATTCTAAAGAAATCAGGGACTGATCCATCAATTTTTGAAAATTATCGACCAATTTCTAATTTGCCATTCATTTCTAAAATCTTGGAAAAATGTGTTGCAGCTCAAGTTCACAATCATCTCTCCAATAATACATTGTTTGAGCAATTACAATCTGGTTTTCGTCCTCATCGTAGTACAGAGACCGCTCTTGTTAAAATTACTAATGATTTGTTATTGACAGCTGATTCTGGTTTATTAACAATACTTGTCCTTTTTGACCTGAGTGCGGCCTTTGATACGATCTCGCACAAGATACTCCTGGACAGGTTAGTTTCTATAGGGATTACCATCTGCAGTTACTACTGGTGTCCCTCAGGGTTCTGTTATGGGCCCACTCTTGTTCATCATCTATTTACTTCCTCTTGGCTATATTCTCAGGAAATATGGTATCCATTTTCACTGCTATGCCGACGACACCCAGCTCTACCTGTCTTCTAAACGCTCTAGTTCTTTTCCTCCACCTTCCATGCCTTGACAGTTTAGCTGAAATTAAAGACTGGCTTTCAGCCAACTTTCTAAAACTCAACAGTGATAAAAGTGAGGTCTTACTTATTGGTACAAAATCTACTTTGACTAAATCTGATTGTTTTACAGTGGATATCGATAATAACACAATTTTTTCCTTCTCAGCAGGTTAGGATTCGTGTGTCATGCACACTTTCTTTTGAAGCTCGTGTCAATAATATTAGGCCTACTGCGTATTTTCACCTGCTTAATATTAAATCGCCTTCGTTTCTCTCTCACAACAAATAATACTGCAATTCTTATTCATGCACTGGTTACCTCACGTATCGACTATTGTAATGCTCTCTTTACTGGTCTTCCTTCTAAACTTTTTTATAAACTCCAATTGGTTCAGGACTCCGCAGCTCGTGTTCTTTCTAGGACTTCATCAATAGAGCACATTTCTCCAGTTCTCCAACGTTTACACTGGCTCCCAGTAAAGTATTGCATTGATTTTAAAATTTTGCTTATCACATTTAAGGCACTTTACAACCTTGCTCCACCGTATCTTACTGACCTTCTCCACATCTATACTCCTCCTCGCACTCTCAGATCTTCACTCTCTAGAACTCTCTTCCCTCCAATATATGGAACAGTGACAGCCTTCATACTTTTAAATCTCGTCTTAAGACTTATCTTTTTACCCAGGCTTTCTTATGACTTGCTCTTATTAATTGCTCTTATTATTGCTCTTGTAAGCCTTTATTGTATTTATGATGTATGCAGTTGTGCTGTTGAATTTTGTAATGCTGGCAGGACTTGTTTATTTATTGTTACTGTTTTTACTAGTTTGCTTGCTGTAAGGTGACCTTGGGTGTTTAGAAAGGCGCCATTAAATAAAATGAATTATTAGTATTATTATTTGGGCTATCAATTAGGGATGGGTCACGATTTTAGAATATTCGATTAGTTGATTTAATTATAGAATATCGAATAGGTTGTGCGATTATTGTCTTAAAAAATTACCCATGTTTTCCGTGCTGATGCGGTGGTGACACGTTCATGTAAGCAGAGGGTGGCGCTGCCAATAACGCACCTAAAAGCTGTCAAAGACAACAGAAGAACACATTGTCTCACGCGCACACTGTAGACTTGCATGGCATTTTAACGGTTTGACAGTACTTTTTTTTTTTTTTTTTTTTGGGGAACTATGAAATATGTTGAATCCAAGTGTTCAATGTTGGCTATAAGGCCAGAACAAGGACAAAGTATTCAGTTTTTTTAGTATAATGAATTGTTTGCATTATCACTTCAGCACCTAATCTATGCCAGTTTTATTGGCAGTCTCCAGGTAATAAACCAGTTAGTGAATGAGAGCCTCTCAAAAGAGATCCTTATGCCCTTTCTGCAAACACACACACACACACACACATTGCATTCTTTATCGGTTTTCCGCTCCTGTTTTTCAATTTCCCTTCATCCTTAGATTTGTCCTCTCATGTCCCCTGAGCTGTGGAGCATGGCATCACTCTATTACCGACTGATCGTCTCCTGGAGTTTCAAAAGGTCTGTTTTGTAGCACTGCATCCCTAATGCGTTCTCTGTGTTCACTGCAGGGAACCGGGCCAGTCTATTTCTCTATCAACCTACAAGACTCTTGCACAAGTTGTTCTTGTCAGTCTTCAACACTATAGACATTGCTGCTCTTTACTTTCTTAGAGAAGAACAATCAGCAAAGAGAAAGACTTATTTCTTAATAATCAGTGCAAACTACAGATTACTGTGACCGGTCTGTCACACCCAATATAAAGATTTTATAGTACAAAAAGCATTGTTTCAAAGTCTAGTTTGTTTAGTAATCAGTAGTTAAATAATCAGTCCAGAAGGTTAAAGGAAATTTCTGGTTCAATCTCTCAGGATTGAAAAAAAAAAAAAAAAAAACCTATTAGAAACCCTTCAGGAGGGCCGGTGTCCTGCAGAGTTTAGCTCCAGCTTGCCTCGACACACCTGCCTGGACGTTTCTAGTATGCCTAGTAAGACCTTAACTTGCTGGTTCAAGTGTGTTTAATTAGGGCTGGAGCTAAACTCTGCGGACCCGGCCCTCAGGACTGTTTTGGGCACCCCTACATTAATTGTTCCCTCCTGGTGGAATGACCTGCCCAACTCAATCTGAGCAGCTGAGTCCTTAGCCATTTTCAAGAATCGGCTAAAAGACATCTCTTCCATCTTTATTTGACCCTCTAACTCTCTGTTCTAATTCTATTCTTTAAAAAAACTGCCCCTTTTAGACTTGCACTCTATTCATTTACTAACTTTGTTTTCTTTAAAAAAAAAAAAAAGCGTCTCTATTCTAGCCGTTTTCTTTTTATTTATTATACAATTAACAAAAAGCAAAAAAGGCCTCTAACACTAGCTTATCTATTCTTTTTCTATTCTATCTGTTTTCTTTTTATTTATTATATGATTAAAAACAAAACTTGCTACGTGTATGTGTTAAGCTACTGAGACTTGTTATAGTCTACTATATATATACTCTTTGTTGATTTTGATGTCCTAACTACACCCGGCGCGACGCGCGATAAAAGGTATCTTTTCCATTTTAATCTGTGTTTTTGTCCTAACTAGCCACGACGGTGACACGCGAAATGTATAATTTAGAAACGGTTTCTATTTCCGCGACGTCGCGGCTGGAACAACAACATACAAACTATATGATATAAATTTTTTTGTGACCTTAAAGTAACAACAGATAGTTTACCTCAGATCTTGAAAATAAATTAAAGCAGAGATGTCCATTAAAACTGTGAACTCACTGCGAACCAACGAGTGTATTCCATAGCAAAAATTTTATCAGTCACTCAGTATGTTCATTTAATGATGTTAAAAAGCTTTAATATTTATTAATTAGATTATAAGCGTATCCATTTCGTTGCGAGAGCAGTGCACTTCCAGAGAGAGCCCACCCACACACGCTTCTGATTGGCTGTGATATTTGATTGATTCTGTTGCATCGCGTCTGGTGTGGACACCCAAATTGCTTGTCGCTGGACTCTTGTAGTTAGGACACGGTGTTAGACTATGTGTTTTTTATGATAATTTTTTTTCCTAGGTAAACGTGAGGTGGTAAACGTACAATATTCCTCCCCGCACTACACCTGGCTCTGTGTGTTTAGTACGCATGGAGTTAAAACTCCTTGTCTGATAAATATGAAGTTATGCAAACATCTGGGCAGGAGGCCGATGGTCAACTTTTCATGACTTTTTCAACTAATCGAAGTTCACAGACCATGCTGGCAGGACTTCTGACTGGCCGTTCTGACGCATGTGCCAAGGTCGGGTGACCCAGCACAGATGACCTATACTTATCTAAATCTCTGGAATTCGACCATATATAATGAAAATGTTTTCTAGGGTAATTTTGTGTTAGTATGCACTCATGTAGGTTGTTGGTTTGAATAGCAATCACTATCAAGCACTGGCTATTTTTGGTGCCGCCCCGAGCAGCAGCGAACACCACATGGTCCAGCACATCCATTCATCTGACCCCAGATCAGAGGGAGTCGTCACTCAGCATGAAACTTATGGAAGCAATGATGAAAACAGATGCTCCCTCATTCCCTGGAGCGGTTTACTGATAAGAATGAAATGGCTGGGTGAGAGCCGTATGGATTAATATTCAACAAGCCAATTGTAGGGCTAGATGAATAATATATGGTGAACTGGATGGCAGCTGCTTGTTGAGAATTCTGGAACATGTTCCAATGTCATAACACATTTTTGATTTGACATAAGGTTGTTCTTGTTACTGGAAGCAGGGCAGATTGATGGTGTGGAGGATTGGGAGGTCGGTACTCACTTGTGCATGTGTTCCACACCTGTGAAGATCATAACGCCGTAAGCGAGACCGCTCTGTACCAGAAAGTGTAAGGCATACCTGAAATGAAGCACAAGGAAAAGAGGAAACCAATGAGAGGAGCCTATAACTTTATTAAACTGTGAAATAATAATGTCATTTCGAACAGGAGAGAAATGTGTTGCTGAATAAGATAAGATTCTATAAAGTTCATATACAAAATTTGCTTTCACAAAATAAAAACAAATTAAAAATATTAATAAAAACTATAATAGTACCTTAATTATCCAAAAATAACACTGAGATATTATATGGGAATGATGATTATATTATATTATAAATCAAAAGTGACAAATATAATCTTTAATTGCTTTATAATTAAATAAAAATGTCTGACTTTGCAGTGATGTAAGGATCACATTTCCTTGAATATTATTGTGGCTTCGATCAAACTTCAAGTGGATATGGGTATAAAAGTTATATTGTATAATTAAACATTTAATAATTTACTTTTAAAGACAAAATACATATGCTGTGATGGGACGAGCTCCATCATGGTATTCCATGCTTACAGCCTGAAAACACTGGGATAGATAGACTCCGCATCCCCGAACCTAGGCGGACAAGCGTTTGAATGAAAACATGGTTGGATGGACAATAAATTATGCTGTATCTTTGCAGAATACTACAATCCGAGTTGCGTTTATACAGGGGACATCTCAAAAAATTAGACATGTCGTGGAAAAGTTCATTTATTTCAGAATTCAACTCAAATTGTGAAACTCGTGTATTAATATAAATTCAATGTACACAGACTGAAGTAGTTTAAGGTCTTTGGTTCTTTTAATTGTGATGATTTTCGCTCACATTTAACAAAAACCCACCAATTCACCTATCTCAACAAATTAGAATACTTCATAAGACAAATAAAAAAAAAATTTTTTAGTGAATTGTTGGCAATCTGGAAAGTATGTTCATTTACTGCACATGTACTCAATACTTGGTAGGGGCTCATTTTGCTTTAATTACTACCTCAATTCAGCGTGGCATGGAGGTGAACAGTTTGTGACACTGCTGAGGTGGTATAGAATCCCAGGTTTCTTTGACAGTGGCATTCAGCTCATCTGCATTTTTTGATCTATTTTTTCTCATTTTCCTCTTGACAATACCCCATAGGTTCTCTATGGGGTTCAGGTCAGGCCACTTTGCTGGCCAATCAAGCACACCAACACCAACACCATGGTCATTTAACCAACTTTTGTTGCTTTTGGCAGTGTTGGCAGGTGCCAAATCCTGCTAAAAAATGAAATCAGCATCTTCAAAAAGCAGGTCAGCAGAAGGAAGATGAAGTGCTACAAAAATTTCTTGGTAAACGGGTGCAGTGACATTTTTTTTCAAAAAACACAATGGACCAACACAGCAGATGACATTGCACCCCAAATCATCACAGACGTGAAACTTAACACTGGACTTCAGGCAACTTGGGCTATGAGCTTCTCCACACTTACTCCAGATGCTAGGACCTTGGTTTCCAAATGAAATAAAAAAACTTGCTCTCATCTGAAAAGAGAAATTTGGACCACTGGGCAACAGTCCATTCTTCTTCTCCTTAGCTCAGGTAAGACGCCTCTGACATTGTCTGTGGTCAGGAGTGGCATTAACCTCCCACTACACAACTTTGTTAACATGCTTGGATAAAGCACTCTGTGAACAGCCAGATTCTTTGGCAATGAATGTTTGAGGCTTACCATCCTTGTGAAGGGTGTCAATTATTGTCTTCTGGACAACTGTCAGATCAGCAGTCTTCACCATGATTGTTTAGCCTAGTGAACCAAACTGAGAGAAATTTTTGAAGGCTCAGGAAACCTTTGCATGTGCTTTGAGTTGATTAGCTGTTGGCATGTCACCATATTCTAATTTGAATTGGTGGGTTTTTGTTAAACGTGATCCAAAATCATCACAATTAAAAGAAACAAAGACTTAAACTACTTCAGTCTGTGTGCATGGAATTTATTTAATACACGAGTTTCACAATTTGAGTTGAATTGAAATAAATGAACTTTTCCATGACATTATAATTTATTGAGGTGCACCTGTACATACCTCAATCAAGACAGCAACTAAATTGCTTATTTACATTGTGTCTACACTCTGAAAATTCAAATGGAGGTATTGTAACTGTCATGCTGCTTGCTTGCAGTGCATATCTGGCTTTATATTTTCTATATTGCAAAAGAGTGACAACATTAGAATCAGAATCAGAATGAGCTTTTTGTTTTCACATACGAGGAATTTGTTTTAGTGACAAAAGCTCCACAGTGCAACAGAATGACAGCGACAAGACAGGAAAAGATAATAATAAGAATAATATAAAAATAGACAAAATAGACAATGTACAAAACAGCAAAAACACAATATATAATATAGACAATGTTGTATGTATAGGTATGATATGTGCAAATTTGAAATGTAAATAAGTATGTGTGTTAAATAAATAAATGTATAAGTAGTGTTGTGTATTACATGTTTATTGCCAAGTTAGCTGTTCATGTGATGGATTGCTTGAGGAAAGAAACTGTTCCTGTGTCTGGTTTTTCTGGTGCTCAGTGCTCTGTAGCGTCGACCAGATGGCAACAGTTCAAAGAGGGATTGTGCTGGATGTGAGGGGTCCAGAGTGATTTTGCAAGCCCTTTTTCTCACTCTGGATGAGTACAGTTCTTGAAAAGAAGGGAGGGCTGTACCAATGATTCGCTCAGCAGTCCAGACTATCCTCTGTAGTCTTCTGAGGTCAGATTTGGTAGCTGGGCTGAACCAGACAGTTATTGAAGTGCACAGAACAGACTCAATGACGGCTGATTAGAACTGTTTCAGCAGCTCCTGTGGGAGGTTGAACTTCCTCAGCTGGCGAAAGAAGTACAACATCTGCTGGGCCTTTTTAACAATGGAGTCAATGTGATTGTCCCACTTCAGGTCCTGAGAGATAGTGGTGCCCAGGATCCTGAACGTCTCCACTGTCATTACAGTGCTGTTCATGATGGTGAGTGGAGGGAGATCAGGGGGATTCCTCCTGAAGTCCACTATCATCTCCACAGTTTTGAGCGTGTTTTTTTTTTTTTTTAAGCTACAGGTTGTTGAGACTGCACCAGACAGCCAGCTGCTCGACCTCCTGTCCGTAAGCAGACTCGTCACCGTCCTGAATGATGCCGATGAGTGTGGTGTCGTCTGCAAACTTCATGAGCTTGACAGAGGGGTCTTTAGATGTGCAGTCATTGGTGTAGAGGGAGAAGAGCAGTGGGGAGAGGACGCAACCCTGAGGAGCTCCAGTGTTGATCGTACAGGTGCTGGATGAGAATTTTCCCAGCCTTACTAGCTGCTGCCTGTCTGTCAGGAAGCTGGTGATCCACTGACAGACGGAGGTGGGCATGGAGAGCTGAGTTAATTTGGGCAAGAGGAGGTTTGGGATGATAGTGTTAAACGCCGAGCTGAAGTCCACAAACAGGATCATCACTAGTCACTGGTCTGTCTAGATGTTGCAGAACATAATTCAGTCCCATGTTAACTGCATCGTCCATGGACCTGTTTGCTCTGTAGGCAAACTGCAGGGGGTCCAGTAAGGGTCCAGTAATGTCCTTCAGATAAGCCAAAACCAGTCTTTCAAATGATTTCATGACCACAGACGTTAGACCCACAGGTCTGTAGTCATTAAGTCCAGTAATTTTGGGTTTCTTTGGGACGGGGATGATGGTGGAGCGTTTGAAGCATGAGGGACTTCGCACAGCTCTAGTGACCTGTTGAAGATCTGTGTGAGCAAGTCCCCAAAAATAACTCATTTATGAGCTCAATTACTCATCATAACTCATTAGCAAATCCAAAATAACTTATTTATGTGCACTTACAATATTTTACTATGTTCAGCCGCTGCAAAAATGCATGTTGAAAACAGATAATTGCCGCAAAAGGAGTAGACCTTATACATAAAAGACTGTAATCAACACTATCCAATAGGAGAATGTGGGGGGACTAGATTTCATCCATCTGGAATTGTTTGGATTGTGAAAGAGATATCTTAACCATTTGTCTGCACTGCCTCTGTGACGCCAAAAAGGAAAGTTGTTTGTGGGGTGGAGCAAGCTATTGCATTTTGATGAGAGATTATGAAGCGTTTTTTCTGTCCAAAAACATGTGCTGAAGAATCCCACACAGTAAAACCAGGAACACACATTTTGAAAGTAAATGAGCCCAGTTTGGATTTGATGTTGACCGAGAGCAAACAAATGTTTCAGTGAAGTCTCTGCTGGACAGAGTGGTGTGCAGAGAGAAAGGCAAATCTCCGAGTATTGCGATGATACGCAAATGTGACCCTGGACCACAAAACCAGTCATAAGGGTCAATTTTTCGAAATTGAGATTTATGCATCACCTGAAAGCTGAATAAATAAGATTTCCATTTATGTATGGTTTGTTAGGATAGGACAATATTTGGCCGAGATACAACTATTTGAAAATCTGGATTCTGAGGGTGCCAAAAAAATCTAAACACTGAGAAAATCGCCTTTAAATTTGTCCAAATGAAGTTCTTAGCAATGCATATTACTAATCAAAAATTACGTTTTGATATATTTATGGTAGGAAATTTACAAAATATCTTCATGGAACATGATCTTACTTAATATCCTAATGATTTTTGAAAAAATCGATCATTTTGACCCATACAATGTTTTTTTGGCTATTGCTACAAATATACACCAGCGACTTAAAGGGGTCATATGATGCTTTTTTAAAGATCATTATTTTGTGTATTTGGTGTAACAGAATATGTTGACATGCTTTAATGTTCAAAAAACACATTATTTTTCAAATACTGTACATTATTGTAGGTCCTTAAGGCACAACTCTCTCACAACGCTTCGTGTTACTACAAAGTCCATCTACGCAAGCGCAGTCTGCTCTGATGGCCAGTGACCCAGTGCATTGTGATTGCCGAAATACCGCCAAAGCACTCGTCGGAAAGGGACGTCCTTACCATAATCGCGAGGCTTATCTTTCAAAACAAGGTAAAGACAGACCATGAAAGGGAACAGAGTCGCGTGACACGACCAGTGATGAAGCTGGTTATGTGTTGGGATGAGTGACCCTATCTCCCTCTACTCTCCCGCTCTCTCTCTCGCTTGCTCACACACACGATGCGCAAAACTCCGCATTTGAACAGTCAATAGCAAATACTTAAAATAATAAAAAAACAGTAGCTGATTCAGAAGCACCAAATTGTCATAGCAAAGTCAGAATAACCTCCTCTCCTAGCTTCACGAAACGATCGTCCATAAAATGCATTGCTGTTCTGTTGTAAGTAATCTTAAAGATTCCTAAATAAATCTACTTTCGGAAGGCCAAATAAAGTGCTTTTGCTTTCGCCTAGAAACACACAGCTTCTCCCTGACATGGCTGCTTCAACACTAACTGCGGTTACTGAAACCACGCCTTCTTTCTTCGCGTGAACATTTGGGCGGCATTATGCAATTTCCACATAGTGAGGTAGATATGTGGGGGCGTGTTAGAACGAGCAGTTTTAGGGGGGGCGTGGCAGAGTCTTAACTTTGATAAAGAATATCTCTTTGGTTTTGAGACTTTAGTCTTGCAACTTCAGGGATCTTATCTATGCACAATCAGCTTGTAACACTTCAAAGAGAAAGGAACAATTGAAATCGATCATATGACCCCTTTAAGACGGTTTTGTGCTCTACCAGGGTCACAAATCACATTAAAACAGCTGAGGGGAAATCCCCTCACAGGCTGCCACACAAATACAGTAGACATTTGCGAGACACACAACATTCGTTAAATTAATTTGGTAGTAATAGATGATATTTCACTCACAAAAAGGTAGTATTACAGTAAATGCATTCAAGAAGGCATAAACAACACATTAGTGTCCACTATGTCTTGAGCAATATCACTGTTGAGAGGTCTTGCTTCTTGCCGTCACGTTTATTGCATAATGACTTCCTGTGTGATTCGGCTGGGCTGACCTCTGTTCAGAAAGCTTTAATAGACCGCTGCATATGGTTAGAGGTTTTTCAGAAAGTGCCAGCTTAAGCATGACTCCCACTGATACAATTTATCACATTTTGACAACCTTGTGACAAAAAAAACTAAACATAAAAACACGTTGTGTGATGTAGTTATGTAATTGTCTCTTTTTATTCTATTTAGAAATGTTGAAACACAAACAGAGGTTGAAAAGCTGAGACTACTAGTGAAAGTGCTTTTACTTAGCATTTTTTAATTTCATATAAAATGTGTCATTGCAAATTATTTTATCAGTACAAAAACATATGCAAAAAGATGAAAAATAATACGAATTTCAGAAAGTATTTGTACAAGTAGTATGGCTGTGCGATATTGAAGAGAAAAAAATGCGAATGCGATAGCTCTTAACTAATGCGATATGCGATATGATATAATGCTTAAATTGCCACATGCTCAGATGAAACAGTTTTTACTCAGCTGTTGCCGAGTCAGTTCTGTGAATTTCTATAACTATCGTGTCATATATATATATATATATATATATATGTATGTATCAAGAGCTCCTGTAAAACAATATGAATGCTTGAATAAAGCTCATTCTGATTCTGAATCTAATATAACTAGTATACATGTTTCACTTTTTGTGAGAAGAAAACACCCCTACAACAACTTCTGAAAGTGAACAATGTTTTACTCTAGCATTACATAAAAATGTAATTTTAACATTAGTGTAATCATTTTAACATGAGTTTAGGAACTAAATATTAAAAAGGAAAAATAAAACACTGCTTAGTATTTACTCTATGAATTCAATATGCAATAATTCTTATTTAAGCTACAAAAGTTATTTAGGAAAGAGGCTAGGGCTGTGAATAGATCTAAAATGATCGAAAATATCGAAATGTCCAAGCGCAATATGCAGATCCCACAGTTGCACTATCTTTGGAGACCATGGAACAAAAGACCAAGAGAAAATCACGCATGTGTACCTAAATAACTTTTGTAGCGTAAATAAGCATCCGGAGATATTGAATTCATAGAGTAAGAAAAGCTAGTGTTTATTTTCCTTTTATTATGCAGTCATAAAACTCATGTTAAATGATTACACTACATTGAAAATGAAATTTTTATGTAAGGCTAGAGTAAAACACTTACCCTTCACTGTCAGAAACTGTTTTGTAGGGGTGCTTTCTTATTAGAATACAGTCATAAAGGAGCTTTATTCACCACGTAAATGTGCGCAAACAAAAGGATATTGTGTGGTTTAACAGGAGCTCTTGTACATACTACAGGGGGGTACGGAAAGTATTCAGACCCCTTAAATTTGTCACTCTTTGTTATATTGCACCCATTTGCTAAAATAATTTAAGTTAAAAAAATTTCCTCATTAATGTACACACAACACACCATATTGACAGAAAAACACAGAAATTGTTGACATTTTTGCAGATTTATAAAAAAGAAAAACTGAAATATCACATGGTCCACATGGTCCACATGGTTGCTGTGACACTCATATATTTAACTCAGGTGCTGTCAATTTCTTCTGATCATCCTTGAGATGGTTCTTCACCTTCATTTGAGTCCAGCTGTGTTTGATTATACTGATTGGACTTGATAGGAAAGCCACACACCTGTCTATATAAAACCTTACAGCTCACAGTGCATGTCAGAACAAACGAGAATCATGAGGTCAAAGGAACTGCAAAGACAGAATTGTGGCAAGGCACAGATATGGCCAAGATTACAAAAAAATTTCTGCTGCACTTAAGGTTCTAAGAAAAAAAGCCCCACAAGTGCATCCATAATCCTTTAAATGGAAGACATTGGGCAGACCAGAACCTTCTAGCGCTGGCCGTCCGGACAAACTGAGCTACGGGGGAGAAGAGCCTGGTGAGAGGGGGGGGGGGGGTAAAGAAGGACCCAAAGATAACTGTGGCTGAGCTCCAGAGATGCAGTGGGAGAATGGGAGATGGGAGAAAGTTGTAGAAACCATCACTGCAGCCCTCCACCAGTAGGGGCTTTATGGCAGAGTGGCCCTACAGAAGCCTCTCCTCAGTGCAAGAGCACATTGCAGCGCATGGTTTGCCTAAAATCAAAACACCTGAATGACTCCAAGATGTTGAGAAATAAGATTCTCTGGTCTGATGAGACCACGATAGAACTTTTTGGCCTTAATTCTAACCGGTATGTGTGGAGAAAACCAGGCACTGCTCATCACCTGTCAAATACAGTCCCAACAGTGAAGCATGGTGGGTGGCAGCATCATGCTGTGGGGGTAATTTTCAGCTGCAGGGACAGGACGACTAATTGCAATCGAGGGAAAGATGAATGCGGCCAAGAACAGGGATATCCTGGACGAAAACCTTATCCAGAGTGCTCAAGACCTCAGACTGAGCCGAAGGTTTACCTTCCAACAAGACAAATACCCTAAGCACACAGCTAAAATAACAAAAGAGTGGCTTCACAACAACTCTGTGACTGATCTTGAATGGCCCAGCCAGAGCCCTGACGTAAACCCAATTGAGCTCTCTGGAGAGACCTAAAAAGGCTGTCCACCAACGTTTACCATCCAAACTGACAGAACTGGAGAGGATCTGAAAGGAGGAATGGCAGAGGATCCCCAAATCAAGGTAGTGAAAAACTTGGTGCATCTTTCCCAAAAAGACTCATGGCTTTATTAGATCAAAATGGTGCTTCTACTAAATACTGAGCAAAGGGTCTGAATTCTTAGGACCATGTGATATTTCAGTTTGTCTTTTTTAATAAATCTGCAAAAATGTCAAAAATTCTGTTTTTCTGTCAATATGGGGTGTTGTGTGTACATTAATGAGGAAAAGAAATTAACTTAAATGATTTTAGAAAATGGCTGCAATATAACAAAAAGTGAAAAATTTAAGGGGGTCTGAATACTTCCGTACCCACTGTATACAAAAACCATATATATTATATATATATGACACAAGCTAGTTATAGAAGTTCACAGAACTGACTCAACAACAGCTGAGTAAAACTGTTTCATCTGAGCATGCGACACTTTAAGCATTATCGTATCGCATATCGAATACGCTTATTTAATGGTTATCGCATATCGCATTTTTTCAATATCGCACAGCCCTAGTAGGAGCAGTGAGTGACTTTTGTTCATGGCCCCAAATATTGCAAGCCGTAGCGATATACATATTGCGATATGTACATTTGCGATATATTGCACAGCCCGAATAAGTAGTATTTGATTTCTCTTTTAACGCCTATGTCCTACATTATCCGCTGGAACGCCACTCTCTCGTGTACGACAGTTAGCAGAAGCTAGAGATTACAGTTTATAGTTTTAAATATGGATATTATTCTTACACAAATGCATCAATTGACTTCAGAAGGCCTTTATTATAAGCAGCAGGTAAGTATCGATAAATATAGGCTTACAAACTGCGTCTCTCAGTTTCCACAGCTGCTAAGGAGACTCTGGTCTTCTGCCAGCACTCCATTATAAATTGAATGGCTCGCTAACCGGCTATCAATGACCCTGCTATGGATCAATATGGAACAGACAAGCACTCACCAGCCAAAGCAGAAGAGGGCCAAATAGAAGCCCAGCAGGGTGGCAACTACATGCCGGATGAAGGGACTCGTCTTGCTAGGGTGCAGGTAGAGTCTGAACCAGAAGGCCGTGACCAGGGCGAAGAGCTGGCATACCACAAAGTTCACCTAATGAGAGAGACAGGAGGTTAATTTTACACTGATCAAGAGGAAAGGTCAACAATTAGTTAAACTCAACTTAAGAACCAAATAAATTAGAAAGGTTCCAAATCAAAACTAATCTCCATGTAATCTTCAAATGCAAGTCTTCCAGTACATCAGGATTAAGGCTTTAACACTGAATGTAAACTGCTGACATTAACAGAAGATAACGGCATTTTGCGATGAGGATAAAGTAGAGGATGAGAAGAGAAAATTGACTGCCATTCAAAAGTTGCTGTGTGTACTCTGATTAAATTTATTTTTATACACTATATAACATAAAACCACTTTTGAAATCCCATGCGTATTTCCCCTCAGCATTTGCGAGGCACCGTTTCCATTGAAATCGATGGTTTCAAAGAATTCTCTGATGCTACAGAAACTTGTTAGGGATTTTTTCACAAGGAAGTGAAAATCATTTAAATTATTATAAAATTTAGTATGATCACACATTTTTTAAATGTATTTAAATAAGTACAGGTCAGAATAAGTATATTGTATCATTTTTACAAAAATATACCCATTACGCTGAATGACCATGGTTTGTTACTCTCAATGACGTTTTGCCAAAGAGGGAAATAATATTGTCATTGTTCCCATAATTGCAATGTTTTAGTATTAGTCTGTATTAAATTAGTTTTAATAATATTCCTGAGTAAATGATGGCAGAAATAGATGCTGAAAAGTAATAAGCATTTTATTCTACTGTTCTGAAGATCTGTGCCATGCTTGCTTAGCTTGTCACTTCGTTTCCAACTTGCTCGGCCTCAAAATTGCTGCTTGCAGCCATATTAATACTTTCTGTTTGCCAACATAAATGACAATTATCAGGATGAGTATTTTGGGTGGAGAATCCCCTCAATGGCCTCTACTGAACTTGTGACATTCTGCAGAGAGGATACTCTCTGTTCAGAAATATTGGTAAGCTATTATTCTCTATCATTATAGTTATCTTATAGGTATTCGTTCTTGGTAGTGAAGGGTTTAAGAGAATTATTTTATTAGCTTTTTGGCTTTTTACAGTGCTTAGCAGCTCTTTCTCTTTGTGGGCATCTACAATCAATCAATAACACAAACTAAACAATACAAAAATGCATTAAAATAATAATATTTATTAAGTTTAACATATTTGTGAGTGTTAAATATTCCTAATTTATCTGTAATATAAATAAGATGCTAAAATTGTTATTTATACAGTGATACTGTCATTCGGTGTAATGGATGACACTGTGGTGTAACAGAGAATTTGCATTAGACTGCATGACAAAGCATTACCCTGAATGACAAAACTTCTACTTAGCTTATATTGCAGGCAATCAACTGGCCACCTATTTCAAACACTGAGCTTGACTAGTAAAGTTGATCACAATTATTCACAGCATCTACTTATTTTTCCAAAAATCTAACAATAAAGTGTTTTTTTGGCATTTCACTGAATGGCATGTGTTTTTGTAACATCGGATGCCACACCATGAAAAGGTGAAATTATGAAATATTTAAGAGCAATAAACTTTTTCAATAAAAAAAATAAAAAAATTCACCACACGGTCTTTCAGGAGCCATTTGATGATGTCACAGACTGTCAAATGACTGTCCGTTTTTTTATATGATTTCAGAATGGCTTCTTGTTCATGTTACACTGAATGATTTCTGATAAACTGCATTTTCGGGACAAAAGTCCCCTGGTTATTTAAATAATTTAAAAAAAAAAACTGATAAGACAGTTCCTTTTAAAGGGGTCATATGATGACGATTTCAAGTTTTCCTTTCTCTTTTAAATGTTACAAGCTCTTGGTGCATAAAAAAGATCTGTAAAGTTGCAAAGACTAAAGTCTCGAAAACCAAAGAGAGATTCTTTATTAAAGTTAAGACTCTGCCACGCCTACCTAAAACGGCTCGTTCTAACACGCACCCCACATGTCTCATCACGATGTGGGAAGATCTGCATAACGCCGCCCACATGTTCACGCAGAGAAAGAAGGTGTAACTTTTATTCTCAATGTAGTATTGTTGTTGCCGCCATGTCGTGAAGGCACGCTGTGTGTTTCGTTGTGAACGCGAAACTACTTTGTTTGGCATTCCAAAAATGGACAATCGCTTAATCATCCAATAGAGCTGGATCAGTGATGGTTCGCGAGGAAAATCATCAACTTGTGCGCGGTCGATCGCGGATCGGCTCACGTGGACGAAGCGGGAGTCCTCGCCGGGGTCGTCACCTGTGGTTGCCGCAAGTCCGCCGGACACTCCTTCGTCGAATCCGTCGGCCGCGCCGTTCTCAAGCCTGCTGGCCGTTCCTCACTCTAGCTCGCCGGCCTCCGCTCATTCAAGCCCGCTGTGTGTGACTCTGTGTGTTTTGTTGTGAAAGCTAAACTACTTTGTTTGGTCTTCCAAAAGAGGACACGACTAGAAATCAGTGGTTTAAGTTGTATTTACAACACTGTTCCAGAAACAGTTTAACCCAAATATCCAGATGTGTCCAGCGCATTTTATGGAGGACTGTTTCCTGATCCTGGATATCAAACGCGAAGTTCAGTTTTGAGAGTGTAAGATGCCTAGCAGTTGTAGTGTCATTTCTCGATCACAAATGCAGATATGTTTTTATGTTTACGCGGCGCGATGCAACATGTAAAAAGACATAAGTCATTATAATCCGTAATTATGTGTCCACTGGATGCAACAAATGCCTCATTATAATGGGTTTTAATGTTTTTGTCAAGTCGCTCCGGCCGGACAGGGCATCACAATATGGTAAGGGGCGTAACATTTCCGTCACACGCTTGAGGTATTCGGCCAATCACAACGCACTGGATAGCTGGCCAATCAGAGCACACCTTGCTTTTCAGACGATGAGCTTTGTAAAAATCTACGCGTTTTCAGAAAGGCGGGGCATAGAGGAGAACAATAATGTACAGTATGTGGAAAATTAATGTGTTTTTTTAACCTAAAACCGCATAAAAACATTTCATTACACAACTACACAGAAAATTTAGTTCTTGTTAGATAATATCATATGGGACACCCTTCATATAATTGCCAGACAACATATAGTTTAACCTGGTATGTTTGTATGTTATTTAAAGATGGAATGGCAAAATCAAAGTCCGGCATTACACTGAATGTAAAAATTTACATTGGGAAAAGATTTCCCCCATATTTGACTTTTTATTTTCACAAAATTATTTGAAACATGAAAGTAGATAATTTACGGCATTAAACTAAACCTTGCTTTGATTTATTTAAAATCACTTTTCGTAAATGGAATTCGATGCGGATTTCACCCAAAATGTTGCGTCCGTCTTTGACCCATATTATATATTACCATACAGTGGTGTGAAAAAGTGTTTGTCCCCTTCCTGATTTCTTATTTTTTGCTTGTTTGTCACACTTTGTTTCAGATCATTAAACAAATTTAAATATTATTCAAAGATAACGCAAGTAAACACAACAGGCAGTTTTTAAATTAAGGTTTTTATTAAGGGAAAACAAAATCCAAAACTACATGGCCCTGCGTGAAGAAGTGTTTGCCCCCCTGTTAAAAACTTTGGTTTATCACACCTGAGTTCAATTTATCTAGCCACACCCAGGCCTGATTACTGCCACACCTGTTCGCAATCAAGGAATCTCTTAAATAGGACCTGCCTGACAAAGTGAAGTCGACCAAAAGATCCTCAAAAAGCTAGACATCATGCCGCGATCCAAAGAAATTCAAGAACAGATGAGAAAAAAAACAGTTGACATGTATCAGTCTGGAAAAGATTATAAAGCCATTTCTAAAGCTTTGGAACTCCAGCAAACCACAGTCAGAGCCATTATCCACAAATGGAAAAAACTTGGAACAGTGGTGAACCTTCCCAGGAGTGGCTGGCCGAACAAAAATTACCCCCAAGAGCACAGCGACGACTCATCCAAGAGGTCACAAAAGACCCCCACAACAACATCCAAAGAACTGCAGGCCTCACTGGCCTCAATTAAGGTCAGTGTTCATGAATAAACAATAAGAAAGAGACTGGGCAAAAAAACAGCATCCATGGGAGAGTTCCAAAGCAAAAACCACTGCTGACCAAAAAGAACACAAAGGCTCGTCTCAGTTTTGCCAGAAAATATCTTGATGATCCCTAAGACTTTTGGGAAAATACTCTGTGGAATGACGAGACAAAAGTTGAACTTTTTGGAAGATGTGTCCCGTTACATCTGACGTAAATCCAACACAGAATTTCATAAAAAGAGCATCATACCAACAGTAAAATATGGTGATAGTAGTGTGATGGTCTGGGGCTGTTTTACTGCTTCAGGACCTGAAAGACTTGCTGTGATAAATGAAACCATAAATTCTGCTTTTTACCAAGAAATCCTGAAGGAGAATGTCCAGCCATCTGTTCGTGACCTCAAGCTGAAGAGAACTTGGGTTCTGCAGCAGGACAATGATCCAAAAAACACCAGCAAGTCCACCTCTGAATGGCTGAAGAAAAAAAAAAATGAAGACTTTGGAGTGGCCTAGACAAAGTCCTGAACTGAATCCTATTGAGATGCTGTGGCAAGACCTTAAAAAGGCGGTTCATGCTCGAAAACCCTCCAACGTGGCTGAATTAAAACAATTCCGCTAAGAAGAGTGGGCCAAAATTCCTCCAAAGCGATGTGAAAGACTCATTGCCAGTAATCGCAAACACTTGATTGCAGTTGTTACTGCAAAGGGTGGCACAACCAGTTATTAGGTTTAGGGGACAAACACTTTTTCACATAGGGCCATGTAGTTTTGGATTTTGTTTTCCCTTAATAATAAAAACCTTCATTTAAAAACTGCCTGTTGTGTTCACTTGTGTTATCTTTTACTAACATTTAAATTAGTTTGATGATCTGAAACATTAAAGTGTGAGAAACATGCAAAACAAATAAGAAATCAGGAAGGGGGCCAACACTTTTCACACCACTGTATATATACATAAACATTTACTTTAATCCCCTTTTAATAAACAGTTTAACTATTTAAATTACATATTATATACCACCTAAGCTAAAAACGATCAAATATTTCCCTTGTGCGTTTTCGGTTGACAAGCTTAGCTTAGCCTTTTAAATTACATCTATCACTGATGATAAAAATGGTTCAAACAAATATTTCTTTGTGTAAAAAATAAATATTTTTTTGTGTTTCTTAAGTGAAATAGCTGCAGCTTAGCACAGCGGTAAAGAATAGCTCTTTTGATTAGCTAGACAAGACATGATGATTTTTCAGGCATTGAAGATAGGGGAAAGGACAGCGTCATGGACGACAAATAAAGTCAATACATCATGTCTGATCCCATATTCCTAGTACAGAAAAAAATGTCCATCCCTATTATAAAATGTCAGAAAATGTGCTGGAGAGATGACAATAGCTCTCCGCTTAGCATAGAACCTTGGGGGATGTTACTGAAACTTCAGTCAGAAGGCTTTTGGTTTGTTTTCGCAGGTCTATTTCTGTCATTCCCTGGAGACACCTCTCATCCCCTCAGTCCCCTTCAGGTGCTTGTCACTTTCATTTTGGATCTCCCAGATTGAGATGTTTCAACTGCTGGAAACGTGTCCTGCCTCGACAAGAAACCTTGCGCATCTCCTTAACGTTACAGTTAACGCTATACTGTACAGAGGCAGCCATTGTTTCTCATTCTGCGTAAGCAGGTCAACAGTGGGCCATAAACAATAGCTCATTGGCTTCTTCTTTGTATCCCCCACGCTTTCTGTATCACAGGAAGCATTGTTATTGGCAGGATAAATCTGTTGCGCACACACGCACAACTGTAAGTAATTGTGGTCAGGCAGATTTATGGAGATGATGTCCCTGTGCCGTTTCTCTATTGTTAGATCTCTAAGAGCTCTTTCACGAGTGACCCGACATCGACCGGCACTTGTGGTCGCTTTAGAGCCATTAAAAAGAACCACAGAATTACACTCAATTAATCTGGGACATTAAACCCTAATTAAACACAACCTCTCCATGCACTAAGATTCACACAGTTTGAAAACAGAGCAGTGCTTGGAAGACAATCTTTCTTAAGTTTTACCAAGCAGGTAGTAAAAACTAAAACGAGTCAGTGCTCAAGTTACAGCATTCGATTAGGCGACACAAACATGGACAGTGTTTCCTGAACTATGCAAATGAGCATTATACGCATCACCTTAAAGCAATACCTCACGTTTACCACATTTTCATCTGTTCTCACTCCTAATTAAAAAGTTTTATATATAATTAACAGTACTTTTGGAAAACATCATTCATGCGTACCCTCACGTGATTCGCAAAGTAGTTTTATTCTATGAGGGCCATATATGTGAACCTGGACAAACAACAGTCATAAGGGTCAATTTTTAAAATTTGGATAAACATATGAAAGCTGAATAAATAAGCTTTCCATTGATGTATGTTTTTTATTTGGCCGAGATACAGCTATTTGAAAATCTGGAATCTGAGGGTGCAAAAAAATCCAAATACTGAGAAAAGCGCCTTTAAATTTGTCCAAATGAGGTTCTTAGCAATGCATATTACTAATCAAAAATTAAGTTTTGATATATTTATGGAAGGAAATTTACAAAATATCTTCATGGAACATGATCTTTACTTAATAATCTAATGCTTTTTGGCATAAAAGAAAAATCGATAATTTCGACCCATACAATGTATTTTTTTGGCTATTGCAACAAATATACCCAAGCGACTTAAAACTGGTTTTGTGCTCCAGGGTCACATATTGACATCAAATGACCAGCTCTGTCAATTGAGAAAGCTGAGGAAAAAAAGCACTAGAATCAAAAATATAATTTTTTTGCTCCACAGAGGAAAGCAAGTCAGGTTTGAAACAACATAAAATGAGCAAATGACAGAATTTTAATTTTTTTGGGTGAACCATCCCTTTAACAGTCTTCCTTGTTACAGATTTTTCACACAAATAGTTTAGTCAACAATCGTTTGCATGCTTTGTTTGAGTTGCCAGATTCATTATTTTATAATATTTGGTCACACTTTATTTTTAAGGTCCAATTCTCGCTATTAAAAAAAACATTAACTATGACTTTTGCCTCAATAAAACTCCTAATTTGCTGCTTATTAATATTTATTTGGTGGTTAAGTTTAGGTGTTGGGTGTAGGGTTAAGGGATCTAGAATATGGTCATGCATTATTATGTGCTTTATAAGTACTAATAAAAAGCCTTGTTATATGTTATATAAACAGCCAATATTGGTCCCCGACTCCCTATAGTGCTACCCTTTTTAATAAGCATCTAGACCACGCAAATATTCTTGTTTTGAGGGCACTTCTGATTACCAGTCTGAATAGCAGTATAAGTCTCAGCAGTAAGGACACAGAGACAGTGATGACAGATTTTGTCCCCCTGTGGCTCTAAACCATCTCACTTTGCAGCCAGCCATCTGGCTTAGTTTCCACAGACACCTCCAGCCATTCAGCTGAGAGAGAAATTTATGAGGAAAGGAACATTTGGGAAGAAAGAGGAACAGGGAATGACTTAAGGGTCAATATTAGAGAGCCTGGCAACTGTGTGCTGTGTGGATATCTCAGTAAAATGTAAACCAGCCTAAGCCTTTATATTTGAGGGGAAATGTGTACTAACATGAAGGATGAGTACTAAGATCACATTGAACTAAAGTTCAAACATGGGTTTCTAAAAGTGACACCATTAAGAGCTGGGTAATCAAATAGGAAATGTCAACAAACATGCAAAATATAGGTACAGGAAATGTATACAAAGACACACACACATACATACATGAGGGTTTAGACTGGTCCACAACTCCTGAATTCAAAAACCTTCATGTTAATGTAAATATCCTTCTCTTTCACATCACTGCCAATTTCCTAAGTCAAAGATCAATGCTTCTCAACCAGGTGGATGGGGTAAATTCTGATAAAAACACTATTTTTGAGTTTATTTATTATTTTTATTACAAGAAAAGTACCAGAGTAGGGCTGCACGATAAATCGAAATAAAATCGAGATCGCGATTCCACAGAAGCTGCGATTGTCATGCGTATATTTCAGTGAAGCACAGTTCTGTGATCAACAGTAAATCTCCATCCAAAGGCCAAAATACACCCCACAGAAGAAACCCAGGAAATCCCTATAAGTTGCTGAATAAACAGAAGATTTAAATGCTTTCATTGATTCAACATGACTAATAAACACACGACTACGGCAATATACGGTTTCTTCTTATTATAATTTTCATTAAAATAAAGTATATTTATAATGCAATGCCTTTATCACTGCTTAAATAATATGAAATATGTTGCGTGCCTTATTCAGTGTAAAAAGCCGCATCATCTCACAGAAGGATTTATTTCAAAAACTCGACTGACGTTATGAAGTAAGTTTGGAGTAAAAACATTTTATTAAATGTGGTATTTTCACATGCGTTCAGATGGAGCAGCATTTACTTCACAGAGCCCGTAGTTCACTGAGAAGCTACGCAAACAGCTGTCATTATCGCGAATGATTTCAGAATCTATTTTTTTGCGTAACTTGTCAGTGAAATACGGCTATGTGTAGTAAATTCTGCTCAATCTGAAAGCACGTGATGATGATTTACTGCTGATTACAGAAACGGCTTTTTTAACAAAATGCGCATGACAATCACATTCGATTAATAGTGCAGCACTATGCCAGAGTATGTATTGATATCGCCTTGCATATTTTTCTTGGACAAAGGGGGCACTGGAGTCAAAAAAGGTTGAGGAACCACTGATTAGAGTGGTTGGAAAGTTGGGAATACAGCTGTAGGAACCCTGGCTGGGAGAAGTCAATCTTGGGCCTGAAACTATACTCCTAAACTCTTAAAAAAAAAAAAGGTGAGTTTCCACGATGCCATTGAAGAAACTTTTTGTCTAAATGGTTCTATAAAGAACTTTTAACATCTGAAGAAACTTTCTGTTTCACAAAAGATTCTTTGTGGCAAAAGAAGGTTCTTCAGATTATAAAAAGATAAGCAAGAAGATGGTTTTTTGTGGAACCAAAAATGGTTCTATGGCATCGCTTGAAGAACCTTATGAAGCACCTTTATTTTTAAGAGTGTAACATGGTTGGTTAGGCATTTACATGGTTAATTACAGTCATATAACCAAATGAAGTAACTACCATAGTAGTACAAATAAGGTCTAAAATTAACAGAATTGTATGAATCTTCAACATTTCTATCAAAATACCACAGACCACATACTGAAGTCATGTTAAATGATTAATATTTATTTTTTCAATTGATATTATAGTCATTTTAAGTGAATAAACCTGTACTTAAGTAACTTTACATCGATTTTTATACGGTACCTCTATTGCATTCATTTTCTTAATCTGTATTTTTAAAAAGCTTATCTATATTCCTCGAAATATGAACAGCATTAGTGTGTACTGTAAACCTCCCAGTAGCCTTGTAGCTAACACCAACAATCGTTTACAAAACAGAAGGATGACAAATAGAGTGATGGGGAGGCGTGACCGGAGTAGAGTTTTTATAAAGCATCTCTGGTCAATGAAATGGAAAATTGACCGGCAAGTCATGTTCACAGTCAGTATCCTTGGCTACGCTCCGGTAGTTATGAATAATCACGTAGCATAGACTCTGAAGCTAAAAAAAACACCTTAAAAGGAAACAATACATTGAATTCAGTGGAAAAAAAGAGGTCATGCCAGTCAACTAGGTCAAGATATGGTTTGGAACAGGGCTAACCAGCTCAACCAGATCCCCAAAATAGGCATGGTGGTCTACCAGTTCTAGGTATGCCAAGACGAATCGACCTTGGTCCCAACAACTGATTAACCACTTTAAACCAGCTTGAACCAGCAGAAGCTGGTTATAGCTGAATTTTCCATTTTCATTCTGACAAATCTAACACTAGCTAATGTTTGAATAGAAGACAAAGATTTGACATGAACATTAGCATCAATATTTCGAATGGCGTTCAATTTCGCTAGCCTTTAGCGGTAGGCTAAAGAAGCTTGACAACCTTTTATACAGACTTTTATGGAAGAGTTTTAATGGTTGTTGCATTATCCTGTCATACCTGCTTCAGACTTGATACAACAGCCCAATTTTGGTTTGCAAGTTATTAAATAAGGCGTAGGCTGACTAAAGTCCATTCGCCATTTATGTGATGGCCCTAAAACTGAAGGCTTAAAATAGCTAATTCCAATGGGTAAAACAGGGCCATTCCTACAAATGGCCCTCTAGATCCCTTAGAGCATCAAATGCGAGTAAATTTTTTGCTCACTAGAGACATACAGTCCAGTTTATAATACACATATTTCATTGTAAATTCATTGGGGAAGTCGTGGCCTAATGGGTAGAGAGTCAGACTCGTAAGGTTACGAGTTCGGTCTGTTACAGGCAGGGATTGTAGGTGGGGGGAGTGAAGGTACAGCGCTCTCTCCCACCTTCAATACCACGACCCCAACTGCTCCCCGGGTGCCGCAGCAAAAAAATGGTTGCCCACTGCTCCGGGTGTGTGTTCACGTTTTGTGTGTGTTCACTGCTGTGTGTGGGCACTTTGGATGGGTTAAACGCAGAGCACTAATTCTGAGTATGGGTCACCATACTTGGCCACACGTCACGTCACTTTTTCACTTTTACACACTTTTCACTTTGTAGCAGTTAGTTAACAAGCCTTAAAACAGGTAAACTCAAAATATAGGCTACAGGGAATGTGTGTAAATAATCTATGTAAGTGAGTTTGTTGCATGGGCATCGGCTCAGAAAAAGTGTCACAACCAATAAAACATGCTGCATGATGATTCAGATATCAGATTTGACCAGTAGAGTCAAGCTTGGGTACAGGAGTCCTCAAAGTAAATGAATATTGCAGAAAGAGGCTCACTTCTATAATTCATGGGAATGTAATATATTACTGGTAGCATTAAAAACAGAGGTTAGGCACACATTTGAGCTCTTCGGTTAAAAAGGAAGACACACACAATCACTTCAAACACTCAAATGGTAATCAATATCATTGCAATAAGCGATACTAAACCTAGAGCAATTAAGCTATCTGTGGCACTGCCAGTCAGGTTTAACGATGACAAAGAGCCTTGGCAGAGATTCCTGGCAAAGACGAAAGAAATGCAAGACACCGATTCTTCCTCTGTTTTCCCTAGAGCTCTGAACTTCATTGCACAGAATCACAACAAAATACATGGAATAGGAAGAATGCTCTATTCAGACAATTTTAGGTTGCTGGAAAACATTTTTTTTTTAAATACGGGTGGAACTTTTTACATTCAAAATAAGAAAATACAAATAAAAAGCAGCAACAAATCAATTCAATTCAAATCTGAATTGAACATTTTGTGTTATGGGTTGAGATACTAACAATCAGTGATAAAATAGCGGTAAAACAAGCACATTTCTTAGCTATTATAGCAAGTATGTTTAAAAAAATTTTGTTCTCCCTTGTACCCGTGGGTCGTTGGGCTGTCCGATCTCACATCAGTAAATGTGAGTATGTATATATAGATAGAGATAAAGTTGCCAACACATTATTATTACTATGTTTATTGGGTAAGTAACACACACATTATGTTTGTGGGTGGTGTGGTGTGGGTGCGATATATATATAGCTAAACATCACACACAACAAACACACAAACACACACACACACACAATATAATATATATTTAGTCATTTACCATAAAATAAGAAACAGACAAACAAGAAAAGAAAATTAGAACATTATGAGCAAATCATCATGGAATTACCATCGTATGTCCAAAAAACATTGCAATACCATGGCACTTTTTGATAGTTTTTTTTGTGCAGGGTTTTTAAATTAATACACTACTTTTGAACAGAATTAACAAACACAGCCTGCAGAGAGAAAAAAAACTTACCAAACTAAAAATTCAAAAGTGCAGCATGGCCAAATAAATTCAATTAGTCTTGGTCTTTTTTTCTTTTGAGGCCTTTCACAATATACACACAAAATAGAAAGAAAGTCCCTAGGACATGAAACCCAGCACCTCCACACTTTAAAACAAATGTCTTTTATTTGCTGAGCTACTTTTTTTAACGGATTTAAATGCTACACCCTACAGCAAAAAAAAAGTCTCAAATGTGCTTATGTTTTATGATAGAGCAGCTGCTCCATTAACAAAGCAGGGGAGTAAACAAGACTTGTTCCATTTGACTACATGTCACTGCTCCTCTTGGGCCTCACAATTTTGTATCCAAGCAACCGACTGCTCAACAGAGCGCAACTTCGCCAAAGGGAGGCAGATCAGCTTTGAGGAGGGACATTAAACTCCTCTGACAGCTCCTGTGGCACTGTGAAATGCTGTTCTTTTGAGACTGCCAGTAACAGGTCTGACACATTTCTACACTGGCATGATTTTACACAGATCTCAATCCCCCATCACCCTCACAGGAACTTCAGGGCCCAGTTATGGAGCAAGTAACCAGTCCTGTGGCTGGTTGCATAAACTCCTTACACAAGTCTTAAAAGTTATTCATCTATTTTTTTCTGCAAGACTGGTTATACCTTTTTTTAAATTATATAAAATCATAGACTGGTATAATTTGAATCCAAAAAGTCTAAACATAGTGAGGCCCTGGATTCCCAAACCTTATGTCTGTAATGATGCCCACTGTGGGCACTTTATCGCTTTCTCATACAGACTTACATAAAGGTTCCAGCACAGTTGCATCATGTTTTAGTAGACATCATAAATAGGTGACATTATAAGTGCATTACCGGCACCTATCTCTCAAACGGACCATTGACACTATCTACAATCTCAACTAGGAGTGTCAATGGTC